>JADDOH010024978.1:0-47391 GCA_016648135.1 Agrypnia vestita | reverse complement strand
AATAATTAACACAACGCTGACAATATTTCAGTCTGCTTTCGACACGGTGTTGCAAGTCAATACTTAACCACAACACCAACACTCACAACAACATAGACCTGATGATGGAGTCTGCGAGGGGATCCAAAACGTCAGCCAGAAAGGTTGTAAAACACGGCATAATAACCCATAAGATATCGAAATATCATGCGTGTAATGATAGATACATTGTAATTTGTCACAGATCTTGACATTTCTAATATTACGTAAATATATTTTGTGCTGGATAACAAATTACGACAATCTTATGCTGAGGATAGTAGAGATAATCTTTTAAAAAAAAACTTAATTTTTTTTTTGTTTAAACAACTTATTCAAGAACAACCTACTATATATTTAAAAAAAACACCCTGAACATATACACACACGTTGTAAATGCTGTATGAATACACCCAGAAACTATTATGTTTTCATTCTAAGAAATCTTTTTGGAGAAAATAGAAACATTTTTGTAGGCACCTACCCACTTACATTGGACTGCTCCGACACTGTTAATGTAAAATAATTTTTTTTATGGATGAGATCGTACGAGTTTTTTTTCTCGAGATAATCTCTGAGACAGGGATTACCTCTTGTTGAAAAACGCTCTGTCTATTTTTATAATTATTTGTATATTTCCTCTATAATCCTCCAGATTTGCAATGAAAACATATCAGGAGGAGGGAATGGGGCAAAAGGGGAGAGAAAAATATAATTTATGTTACCCGCCGGATAAAGATTAAGTTTCCAAATTTTGAGTTCGATCGGTCGAACGGTACAGATTTGCATTGAAAATATATCAGGAGGAGAGGTAGAGGTAAAAGGGGAGGGTGTAAATGTCGCCTATCTTACCCGTCGGGTTCTAAAGTATAAGTATACAAAAATTGAGTCGAATCGGACAAACGGTGTAGATTTGTATAGAGAACAGATAGACAGACAGGCATTGAGTGTTATGGGTTTAAATTTGTACCCACCCCGATATATTTAAGGGGTTATAATCCCTCGAGGCTTAAAAATACATTAAAATTCTATTTTCGATGTTACTATTGCACGTACAAAATTCGTTTTATTATCATTTTTCATTAACAAATTATTTATAAAATTTCAAAATAGCGAAGCTAGGTGCTATCCCGCAAAACTCCTCCGTGACTTAGATATAAATAATCAGAACGCCAGGGTTTGAGCGAAATGTAAATGTTAAATATTTTCTTGTTAAATAATGTAATGTCTATGATGTAGATTTTTATTTAGATTATATAGATTTTTATATATTATTATAGATTCTATGATATAGGAAAAAAAAATTCTGCAAACAACATCAGTTTCAAATTAATCCTTACAAAAAAATTTAAAGTTAAATATTAATAATAAAAAACGGCGCATTTTATCAAACAATCGCTACATCGAAGATAGTGATATACATAAATAAATAATCAAATATAACTTTATTCCAGAATGTGGGGAGGTTCGTGCAATCCGACACATTCCATATAAAAGTAGGTACATACATTAATACATAGGTTGTATGCAAAAATTGAATCAAATCGGCCAAGTAATTTTTAAAATTTTGCTAAAAAAAAAGGCTAAAAAATAATTAAATTCTTTTAAAAATTCACCTGCAGCGGTTGCTTCATATAATTGTAAGTTAGCTTATTTTAATAAATTTTGATTGGGCCATAAGACAAAGCAAAATTTATTTTTTTGAAATTTTTAAGTAGATCAATTTCAATTAACCCAAGGCGATCGTCTGTCAGAGTGAGGAACTTTCACAATTTTTTCTCATATCTTCTCTTGCCTTTTTTATCACATTTTTGTATGGAATAAAAGGCCTAAAAAGTGGAGCAATTTTCTTTATTTTTAATACATCGAAAGTTTGGTAATTTATTAATCAATTATATCATTTGTTTTGTGTCATTTTAACAAGACATCTGTATTTAAAATATATGTAAGCCGATGAAAAAAATTTAAATTGATATATTTCCATACATAAATGTGATAAACGTAAGAGAAGATATGAGAAAAAAATTGTGAAATTTGGTCACTCGAATAGCTACCTCTGTTCTTAAGCGCGATATAATTACTGTCCATTTTCATTTTATTAGTTTTACATGACAAGTTATTTTTTGTGTCATAGATGTGTGCATTCAAATATTTAATCCAGTATCCAGTTTTTTAATTGAATTGGCCGACTAAATAATTATTATTGGCTCTGGGAGCATATGCCGCCCATTGAATATTTCCAAGGTATTTGAATGGCGTATCAATTTGGGATTCGTTGATCGTTGCGCAATATTGCCACAGAATTGGCAAAACTCGAACTACTCTGTTTGCCAAGCTATCAAAGCGAGCATCAGAATTAATTTTCATTATTTTCTATAAAAATACTAGGCGGTTCTGAATTTTCTAGTACATTTAAAAAAAAATTGCGTGCATAATATGGGCTTTTACACATATATTATGCGTACTTGTATGACCCGTCAAATATGACGGTACTTTTACATGTCGGTTACTAAAGAATATGTATTTATTTATTTATTTATTTATTAAAAAGAAAAAAATTAAGAAGAAAACAAATAAAAAAGTAATGAACGTACTTGTATAACCTGTCAAATATGACGGTACTTTTACATGTCGGTTACTAAAGAATATGTATTTATTTATTTATTTATTTATTAAAAAAAAAAAAATTAAGAAGAAAACAAATAAAAAAGTAATGAACCGACAGACAACGAAACAATTATTAAAGGGATGGGATATACGCACGTACAGACAATATCAGTTAGAACAGAAATACTGTATTATTGTAAGAATACTGTGACGGTCAAAGAAATACTCCAATTTTTAAAATCCAAAATTTAGGCCATGTTAACGTCAAAATTGATGTACAAAATTTTATTATAAAAATTTACCAGTTCACGATAGTATATTATGATAATATATTGTTGAAAAAATATTTTACATAACACAAATCAATCTGATCTTTCCTTATAGTTATCTCAACTTTTATATATGGCTGTACCATGCAGTGTGTTGGGCTGGGCATTGCGAGACATCTGTCGGTGTAAACCTAAACCTTAGCACTAAACCTTCGCCATATGAAATCAGCCGCGTGTCACAACGCGCGTTACGCGACTGAGTGCTCGCGCTCCTGAACCAATCAGCAGCGTTTCATTCCAATCAGCGGATTTGCATTCCACTGCTTAAATATTAACCGCATAATCTTTGTTAAATTGTCTGAACATCATTATCTTCCTTGTATGTAAACCAGGGAGAATACAGAATTATGTGATAGCAGATTATCATTTCAGAAACTTAATCCTTATAATGTGATCCATTCAAAACATATATTCACCTCCATTCTAGTATGTCAGAAAATTTTTGGAATCCATAACAATGTCATTTAGCTTCATTTATGCTAGGTAAATAAATTTTTTTGCGATATACAACATATATTGGTCCAAAAGTAAATATTTTTAATCGCTATGGTTACCTGCTATATTTATTTATTTATATATTCTAATTCAAATGAGGTAAAAAATTAAGGTTGGACTATGCCTGTCTCAATAGAAGAATATGTATTGAGACAGGCACAGCTTTCAATTAGTTGTAAAATTTAGTTTTAAAAAAGTACCTATATTTTATTATATTTTATTTTGTATTTTTTATTGATTAAAGTTAAAGCTTACAATGGATGAATATATATTAAAACAAAATATATTGAAATCCGAGTATGCCTGAAAAGAAAAATGTTCGATACAAGTATCCTACCGATGTTGACATATGGCCTAGAAACAGCAACACTAACAGAAAAAAGCATACACAAATTAAAATGTACACAGCGGGCCATGGAAAGGTAGATACTCGGCGTAAGCCTTCGAGATAAAATCAAAAATGAAGAAATAAGACACCGAACAAAAATTGCCGATATTATGGACAGTATTGCGAAACTAAAATGGCAGTGAGCTGGAAATATGGCTCGACAGGACGATACTAGATGGGCACCGTGGAAGCCCTGGACGAAAAATAGAAGCGTCGAAGGACCTCCCAAAAGGTGGTCTGATGACATAGTTCAGCAAACAGGAAGAACCTGGATGCGAAGGGGGAGAAACGGAGATCAGTGAAAGAAAATGGAAGAGGCCTACATCCAGCAGTGGAGGGAAAAAAGCTAAGGAAGAAGAAGAAGAATTTTGTAATGAGATGTTAAAATAAATTACGTACAGAATTCCTCGTAATATGTCGATGACAACAATAAGTTACTAAAAAATAAATTAAATTAAATAAATCCAGTCGTAAGATAATCGGAGCTATATATATTAAGCGAAATAATCGAGCGAAGTACCTAACTGGATATTTAGATAAGTGCAACTAATTACGAGCGATATTCAAATGGAATGTTCAAGCAAGTAATAAACAAAGGGTAAACCCAGCAATAATAAAGTATTCATAGATGAGTGACCAATTGCGAAATAGTACGATTTAAAGAAAAGTGTATTAATTTTATTTGTGTTATACTTAAATGTCAATTAAATAAAATCACTAATTGATGAATTGCTAATTCATTTCCGGAGTTTTAATTTTTCTCCCTCATCCTCAAACAGTAACGATATATAAAGAAATATTAAAAAAAAATTAAAAAAATCCTCCATATATTTACACAAGTTTACAATAATTTCTATAAAATTAAATTTTAGATGTTGTAATGGGAATAATACAAAATAAAAAATAGTTAAGTTCATATAAAAATTGAGAAAAAATAAAAATACAGTAATTAGAAAGCTATGAATGTTTTTGGGCGAGTCTGTGAATTTTGTGTCTGCCTATATTTTTAATCGAGGATTTTATTAGGTATTAAAAATTTTTTGCGTAATTTATTACCGATCTTCTGATTATTATTATTATTTTTAACTTTTATTATTAGTCTTTAAACATTGCGGTGAATACAGCTCAAGACCGGGAGTGATGGAGACGTACTTTGCACCAATTTTCAGACACGTCAGGGGACCACGATGCTCCACGCTGAGCACATGATGAAAAAGACTTGAAGGATGCATTGATTCCAAAAATTCCAAATGCTGATTACCCTGTAGCACATACAACCCCATCGATTACTTTTAAAAATACTGTCATATCATCTATACAGGTTTTTCCCAGAGACACAGTAATGCTGTTTTTAATTTTTTTAGCGGTATTATTTTTTTTTTAAATATTAAGAATTAAAAATTTTATATACCCTGTTTTCCGGAGGCAAATGATACTTCTCTGCAAAATAATGCTGTTCGAATTGGGGTTAAATATTTTAACTTATTTAGAATTCCCACATCAAATATTCAACTCCCAGAACCATTACGGAGTACAATGTTTGAATAGAAATTGATAAACCTGGGCTGCCTGGAATCAAATGAATATTTTAAGGGTTTTATAAGAATTTAAATTTTTTTTAGATAAATTTTAGGGAACTTTAAACAAGAGAATAAGAATAACAAAGAGTACCGATATATGTAAGTGAGATACTTGGAATGGAGCCGCTTCTTTTATAAAATGGAAAGTATGTAGGTACTACTATAACAGAAAGTTTATACTAAATTAAGATGGCTTGAACAAGTATTGCCCATGCCAGAGGAGATGTAGCTTCTTAACAACTTCGGAGGAAAATAGATGGTTCTAGAAAGTGTCTTTATAAGCTTTGTAACGTTTTTAGATGCTTTCAAGGGTTCTAGAAAATCAAATTCTCTGCCACGACTAAATAGACTAATTTTCATTGAACAATTTAATTATCTGAGTGTGTGTTACAATTTGTATCAAAAGCACCATTTGATACAAATTGTAACACTCACTTAAAAATGTATGTATTGTACGAAGTAGAAGACAATCCCCCCTAGCAAAATTGATTTGTTGCTTCTAGCATATTTAATTCCCAAGCGAATTTATAAAATTTCAAACTATTAAAAAAATTTGGCAATGCTGTAATAATGAAAATGTCTTCGAAATTGATACTGTTTTCTATATTTTGTAATTGTGTTTTTATTGAATAAAATTGTGAAGGTGAAAATCTAAAAGCTTTTATTATCAACGAATCAGTTATTTTAGCCAACGAAGGTGAATAGAAATCGTTGTGGTTTTTCACTTTGTTGTCGGTTTGGTTCCGGGAAGGGATTTGATAATCAGGTAGGCATTGATCGATCCTTTTTCAGAGCTGGAACACACATTTATAAATCAATTAGAATGTCATCAGACAGACAGACAGAAAGACATCAAAATATGTTGATTTAATTAATATTTGGACATTCATAATGAAGACATTAGTAAATATGTATGAAACACAATAATTTTTACCAACTTTTGTTGTAATATGAGTAATGACCTATTTTGTAATATATTCAGCACACAATTGTTTGGATACCGCAACCAAAGGTCACATAAATTTAGTTTATATTTTCATATACTCGAAAAATACCTTTTTTTGTTTATATGACAAAAAAGTTTTTTTTGCCTCGTCCACTTTTATATATCTATCTTCTTATACACGATCTTTGGTTGTTGAAGTTTCTAACAGGTCCGTCATCCAAAACATGGTTAGCCTGATCATAACAGGTTCTCCGTGGATGCCTTTTGTTCTTGTTGTCTTCAACAATTTTTTTTTTTTTTAATTAAAAATAGAGATGCGAACACGGAATACGTGTCACATCAATATTCTTACTATTTTCAAACTAAGCTAAACGCTTGTGCTATAAAAATAGGACTAACTTGCTAGTCTGGGCTGAGATTCGAACCCGCGACCTTTGGATCACGAGGCGAGTGTCCTAACCACAAGACCAACAAGCTACTCTTATTATTTTTTTATTACATTACATCCTACATTTCAATTATCAACCACTCCTCGCTCATACGGTGTGTAAGGTTCATATTATTTTTAAAAGTTGATAGAAATCAGTTTGTTTGTCACAGATCTCCCAATTTATTCATCCAAAATGTCCAAATTTTAAATCAAAGTCAATATTTCCGCTATAATAATATAAATATTGACAAAAATGTGTGTGAAGATAAAAATTAATATGCAGGAATGTAATAAATTGATTGCTTTTGGGTGTTGTAAGAAAATTGGAAAGTTCAGTAACTATGTGTATGTTGGTATATATAATTTGTTGATACCGAGTTTTTGGTTTATCAAACAAACGACCGCTTCGCTGCGCTACATATTGGCTACTAATATATCACCGCCCATCCCGACGAAGAGTGAATAAGACCCACCACATACCCAGGACAGTTTCATGAGCATTATATCCCATATGGGCATGTTGCCCATAGCCACAGGTTCGGCATTTTTTAATGCTAAAGAGGTAATCATCCCCACACCACTTAAACTAATATGTGGCGTCCATACAAAATCGCTTTACTATCAACAATAATAGTAAGAAATAAACAAATATTAGTACTCGCACTAATTCAATTGAATCTTTCACTAAAACCTTGTTTTTACCAACTAGTTAAATAAAAAAATGAAAAAGAAATTGTCGACAGGTCGCTTTAGATTTTCCTCTAGAAATTTGGACCTTTCTTTAGACGCCCCGAGTGCCTTTCAACTTTTGTTCTTGAGCTCTGAAAACAATTTCTATTGTATTCCTTCGTGGAACAGGGTTGGTTGTTTGCGCAGCGGCGCTGTGAAAAAATGGGAAATAATTTACAGAAATTGACGGCAAATATTTGAGGATCGCAGAGTGTTTGAGAAGAGCCGAAGCATCGGACGGCATATTGATTAGGTTTGGAGCGGACTGACCAAACACGGGGGATTTTTTCGTTTTTGTTAGTCTGTAAGTAAAAGCTAACATCGTAAGCACACCTTTAAGTTTTGATAAATGCGTGCCAGGTAGGTGCTCCGAAAACAAATATTTTCAAATAACGTAATTGAATATGAACAAAAGTTCTTAGATCCGTTTTAATCGGATTCGGCAAGTCAGGTAACTGGTGGATTTATAGTTTTCCACTCAACGAAATTAATCGCGTTATTTTTGATTGAATTTCACCGAAATATATTTATGATAGAGTAAAGAATGAACTAATTAGGAAAGCATAAAGCTGATCTCAGCATAGTAAAAAAATTTGGCAGGTTGTGAAGAAGACCAGAAAGGTCCAAACTGCGATGGATGGACTGGATGGATGCGCTTTCACATCCATATTACAATTAACAAACTGGAAGACAAAATCAACAGATAGACAATAATGAAGGAGACTTTTAGATCCAGCCAAAGCCCACCCAGAGATGTCGAGCTTATAATGATGATGGTGTATGATTTATGTGTGTTCTGAGAGGAAGAATATGTCCACTCGACCAGAGACAGATTCTTTGTATCGACACGTGACGTACATCGTATGAGTGCGCGTGTAATGTATGAGAAAGAAACAGGATAGGTAGATGAATACGGGGTGTGAATAATACTTACGATAGGTGAAATAGGTGATTTGATGTACCTACTAAAAATTGTATCAGGCAACGTCGACTGTCCTGAACTATTAAATAGACTAAAATTCCATGTTATTAAATAGACTAAAATTTCATGTAAAAATCCAACGTAAACACAACCCAGTCTTTCACATTGATATTACCTCATCCAACTATCGTCGTAATTCATATTTCTTGAGAACACACAACAAGATTAAGAAAAATTTTGGGTGCTGAATTTTTTTCCACGTAATAATTAAGTTTCTTTTTCATTTGTTTAAATTTTTTTATTCTTTCTTTCTATATAATTTTTAATATGCCATAGTCATTCATAAATATTTATCATTACTGACATATTTCTAAATGTGGAGACCTGTAATTGGCCATCTATATTGTATCAATGTTTTTTATGCTTTTTTCTTGTGCTGTTGGTCTTCCATGAACATTAAATAAATAAATAAATAAATAAATAAATAAATAAATAAATAAATAATGTTAATTTATTGACACAAATATAGTAGGTATAGTAAATAGTGCACACGAAGGCTGCGGCTCTCGGCGAAAGAGTGGTCGTATTTGTTAACGGCCGGAGTGTAGTTAGTCGCATCGAGGCTCTGATTAGTGATGCCAACTCGACTCACCTATCGATTCTCATAAAATTAAAAAAAGTTGGTTTGGGCATGTTGAGCGAAGATTGAGAAAAGGATGGTAAGACAGATTATTTAAATTATTTCAGGAATGGTGACTGGATATACAAGCTTTAGTATTGACAACTCGCAGACGTGAGTTTTAATTTTAAAAAACTCTAAAGAATCTTAGTATTTAAGCATAATTACAACTGAATTGGTGACAGAGCGATAAACCTAAAAAAACACAGCAATTCCTTTCAATGTTAAGCCTCGATCGTTTACAAAACCTTGAACTAAAAAGTGCTGAACCTCATACGGACATTTAGGAAATTAACTAATATTTTAGAGTGTATTGAAAAATAAATAACAGCTAAATCAATACTGAAAAATTTCAGGATACCAAGAGGTAATTTTTTGTTTCTTAATAAATAAAGGCAAGAGTGTGGAATATATGGAACGTTATTTTCAGGTAAACATTATTGACACACTGTCAAAATTTTCTTTGGTAAGGTGTTGTAAAATGTATATACATATTTGTTAAATTAATTATTAGCTGTTTTGTGACAAAAAGTTACAAAATACATGCGAGACACATTTATTATAATTATTAAATATTTTTATTTCCAAGTAAAAATAACATTCATTAAAAAAAGTCGTCTTTGAAAAGTGCTTGTGAAATGTAGAAGTGTGGAGGACTTGACGTGGTGGAGGTCACTAATTGAAATGGTGAAAATGGGACCCGCCTCTGACGTTCGGGCTCCCTTCGGTGTTCGATGTGTGAAAAGTATGTCGTGTGAACCATAATTAGTGTTGTGAAAGGGATAAAGCCCGACGATATAACCGCAGTGGGGGGAAATAAATGGTTACAATTAGCAAATAACAAGGAAGGATGGCAGGGTATGGAAGAGACCTGTATCCAGAAATGGAAAGATGAAGGCTAAAGAAGTAGAAGAAGGGATTAAAGCAGTAATACACAAAAGTTACACAAAAAAAAATGCTGCTTATAGATTCGAGCTGAAGTTATTCAAGTAAGTACTCGATAGGTCTCGTGCTGTATTAGTACTGAAATACTTAACTTCTCGCAAGTTCGTTTTAACTTAATAAACCGCGCGAAATATATATCAACTTTTCCCAGTTATCTTTGTAATCCTTATTTTGTGGTAGAGAAATACTCTTGTAATAAATAAGTAAGTGTATTCCTTTCCTATACAAATTTCCCACTGCGTGGGAAAGAGCTAGCTCTAGGTAATTTCAAATCTACCAGTAAAATATAAATGGTGCATGGGCGGAGACTTGTTAGTACGCTATCCATATCATTGATGTTCCACCCCCTGTGTATAATTGCAGAAATTATACATATGCACAGGTATTGATTTTATGCAGTGTACGCCCCTGCTAAATATAGTCATGAAAAAACATCTTTCGAAACTGGCGGGTATCAAAATATAAAAGATGAATTATTAAAAAAAAATTATGGACTTATTTTCACACAACTCACAGGTAGGAACACCTATGTTGTTGCTTTCTGTTTTCACTCTGGTAGATAAGTTAGATAAATCACATTTAACAATTTTGAGACGTTTCAAAAGATGGTAATGGTTGTACCGTAAAAAAATTATCCCTTTTACGGCCATCACGTAATTCGACCATTAGGATCGACTGTGTGGTGGGGCAGCCAGGAATCAAAGGATATAGCTTAAACATAAAAGAAGATGGAAAGATGTTCCCTAATTGAAAATAGTTGAAAAAATAAAGAGATTCCAGCAAAATTCCTCGATTTTAAGGGAAAGGTCACATTTTATTTTGGCAAAACGGTAGCATTCATTAGATGTGTATCTAAAAAAGCTCCGAAAGAAAACATTGAAGAGAAAAAACTGTACTATTCTGCAAGCTTTTAAACGTAGAAAAAAGTCTGAAGCTATAAAGGGAAATTGCATAAATGTGTCTTTACTTGGATATTAGTTGGAAATTAGAAAGTCCATAACCATTTTGTAACCAGGAAATTAATATAAAAATATATTAATTCAATTAAACAGGAAATAATATTCTTCCGTACATTGATTATGGTTCCCACGTATTATTAAATACAGCGAATGAGTGATAGAGAATTGTGAACAATATGCGTGTACTTTTGAAATGCAAAAGAAGAACAAAAATGTTGAATGAACCAAAATCAGAATCAGAGAATTAAATATACTATTTTGGTACAAATATTTAATATTAGAGATGGATTATTATTACCCAAGTAATTTAAGAACAGAATAATATAAAAAAAGGATTTTTATTTAGTTTCATTCTATTGTTCATTACAAGAAGTGGCAATAATATAATAATAGAGAAAAAAAATGTACAAAGGACTCAAAATCTTCCACAGCACACCAAAGATAATATAAAACATAAACATAAACATACAGTGCAAAAAGTTTATATAAATAATGTAACATTTATAACGTGTTTTTAATGTAAAATAATGTAAAATCATTTTAAGACTTATAATAAAATAAAGAAATAACCATTGAAAAATAATGATCGACCTAAGTGTAAATATTAATAATTTATTCCAGCGTAACCTGGCTGAGAGTGCAAGACTCGGGGTCGGTTATTGAACTTGGTTTAAAGTAATAACTAAGGTTAAGCATAGATAATTGTGTTTTCTACAAATCAAACAACCCGTTTCGTAAAAAATTTACGCTTTTTGCTCAACTATTACTATTTCAGCCATGTAAGTACCTATGCAAATTACAATATTAATGTTACTATATAATACATGTTAAACAGAAAAGACAGAAAAATAATAGAATAAGGTATTATTAAATATATAAAAATATGATTTCAAAAGCTCCGAAGTAATAAATTTATAATAATATTTATTTTTTAAACTACGCCCAAGAAAATTAAAAGGATTTTTATATAATTAACATAAAACACGTTTTAAAATAAATAATTAATGTAATTAACAAAAATAAAACATAATTAATAAATCGTTTCTAAATTTCCAGTGTTTTCATTAGTCTTCCCACAGCTACGACACGTGACAATGTTGTCACGTTTTCACGTCAATAGGATTCGATTAAACCTGCTTGACAGATAAAGAATCTGTTATAATTATTGTCAGAATTTAAGTAGAAAAAAATTGTAAGTTTTCATAAAAATATTTATTACCTATTTGTTAGGGGATAACGATATATGTATACTGTTTATATTATATATGCAATAGCGGAGAGCGTGAACAATTCGAACGACCTTTGATGAGTTTGCTGACTCTGTAGGGTTTTCAAAGGCAGACGGGTCTGACGGCTCTTGTCAATGACTTTATTGGCCCTTTGTATCTTTTTTATATTTTCAACGGTACGAGGGCGGAATTGGAGGTCTAAATGAAGAGAAATTTAGTAGTGTTGGATATTTTTAAACTGGAATATGCGGTGTGAGAGAAAACTTAGTTATTTTGCCACTACTCTTATTTTGAGATGTAGACATAAAGTTAATCTAAGTGGTTAATATAACGTTTTTATTTAATTAAAATTAATAATGAATTATCTTTGTTTGTGTATATTTTCACATGTTATCTCCAAAAGTAAAAATAAAATCGAACTTTTAATGAATACATCAAAAGGAAATTTAATGTATTTATTAAGTTTTATTTTAGATAAAATAAGGAATGATCTTTATTAAAATAACGTTATATTTTATTATTCAGGGTAAGAAACGTCATATTTGCTTTCTCTAAAAAAAATACTATTAACTAAAATGGGACGATACACAATTTAGCTGCTTATGGAAATTATGAAAATTAAGCTGGGTGTAATCGTAATAGTTGATGTTTATCAGCGAATGCTGAAAAACTTTTATAACTTAGTATTTTGGGCTTAGATGATATCTAGTTTCAGCATGATCGGACTTAAGACAGTAGACAATCTTGTTATTTATTATTAATTTGTCCTTTTGAAGACATCAATTTCCGCCCAGATAATGCGATTTAACGCCTCTGGCTTTTTTGGGATTATGTGAAATATTAGATTTATACTGAAACTCCATAGGCGAAGTAGACCCTCAGCAAAAAGGTATTGGAAAATTAAGTCAAAACGGTGGCTAAACAGTGACAGATTGCCAGGCGGCAATGTGACAACGAATGGGGACCCACCACTTTCCCAGGGCCGTTCTATGAGCCGATGGCTCCCATATCGGCCCTACTCTTGCGTCGCCAGGTTGACATTTTTCTTATTTAAAGCCATCCCCGTGCGGCGCCCGTGTATAGGGCGAACGCCGCAAGGTTCTGGCAGCAAAAAACCCATTCGTTGTCCCCTCCACCAAGAACTTTCTTTATTAAATCAAATACAAATACAAGAAAATTAAAAGCATATAAAAGAAATAGATTTGTGCAGCGGCATAAAAATCAGAAGTAGAAAAACAAAAGCAAAGAAAAATAGAAATAAAATCAGGTTAAATACAAAATCAAAATAAAAAGAAGATAGCAAAATAAAACAGTATAAGCGAGGAAGAAAACAGGTTAAATTCATAAGCAAAAATAGCAACAAAATAGTATCATAAATTATCCAAGAAAAGAAAATTAAGATATAAAAACAGGTTAGAAAAGAAGCAGAGTAGTGATACACAAAGCATACGACAGTGGAGCCGTCACACAAGAAGTTGGAGAGAAGGATCTGGTGGAAGGGACAGTGGATATGTGGGTTTTTTGGATTTAAACGACGCTCCCAACAGGGAGGGACGCATACAAAAGGATAGGAGTTCAGTTCTTGACGCCCGCAGGATCCACGGTCATAGCAGATAGCTCACCTACGAAGCAGATCCCAGCGCGACATCCACGTCCGGGCATAGGCTCGAAAGAGTCTGAGATTATTACCTTTTTTAATGAGGTCATCGTTCCTAGGTGAACGATGCCCCACTCCTTTCAACTCGCTTAGCATATCCTCTCTCGCGTCATTCAGCATCGAGCACTCCCAAAGAATGTGCCCCGGAGTCTGTCTCACACGCCCGCAAGCACACCACGGGTCCTCAGCGAGTCCAAGATCAAACAATGGGCGGCAATGTGACAGATATTTTTTTCCACACTTAATTGGCGGGAATTTCGACGTCTACAGCTTCAAGAATCAGCCGGCAGTGGCACGCGGCAGATAACGCCGGCCGCACACTGGATGCGTTTTCGTACGAAATTTAGTAGTACGTATACGTACGATAACGCAAATACATTCCTGACCTTCGAAGTAGTATTGAACATCGCACACTGGACACGATTTAGTAGTGCGTGTACGCATGTATAGATGCGACGTCCGACACGATCCGGATTTGTTAGGAAATTTTTGCGATTTCGTACGATGGATATTGAAAAATTTGTCAATTTGATACATGACCACAAACGTTTGTGGGATCAAAGTGACTCAACTACGTGACCATCAGCGCAGATCATGGCGGAGAATATTTAAAGAAATAAAAATACTTGTAAGTTAAATAATTTGGTTTGATGAAGGTGAGGTATAATTAAGTACTTCGAACAAAAAGACTTTTAAATATTTCTCCGATGTTATGGGCTCTCGTTGCACTTCGATTCTTCCCAGTATTTGTGAATCTATTAGATAGATAGTCATGAAATTTGTCATTATTTAAGTCTGCCATAATAGAGTTTTCCAGAAGATACAGATTATTCATTTGGCACAAACGTTATTGGAGAAATGCGAAAAGTAATTGGTCGTGACCAACGCAAGACGCAATCAATGTGCGCACTCAATACGTACAAAAATAATCGTAGAAATACGTACGTAATAATTCGAATCCAAAGTGCGACCGGCCTTAAGCCATGTATTCACTAGGGGACAAATTTTTCCTCAACAGCACGCGCGGCATAGAGTCTACTGACGTTGCAACGTCGTGCGATGTCGCGCACAACGTTGCTATGCGCACGGTACCCGAGCGAGCTCACTTCAACATTACGCGGAGCGTCAGTACCACGTGGTATGTTTACAAGTGAATATGCATGCGCTGTATCTGTCAAGATGACAATGTGGGGAAACGAAATTGTTCTTGAACTCATCGAGCTGCATCGATCGAAGATCGCATAGAGTGTCCGTCCTTCTTTCTCTTTGCAGTAAATAATTTCGCATTCTCCTCTTTTTTTTCCTCTTACATTTCGATAAACTCATTAACATAAACAGATACGCAGCTGTAATCATAACCTCATAGGGCGACATTTCCGCGACGTGTGGAAAACAATAATTATTTGCAAAAAGGATCTTGTTTTTAATAATATTCAATTTACTACAGTAAAACCTCGTTAATTTGAAATTGCGACCAAAAAAAACATTTCGAATTGCGCGGAACCCCGTTTTCGCCAAATGAGATACCGCAGCTGTCATCATAACCTCGTCGGGTGACATTTCCGCGACAAGATATGCGAGTCCCGGTCTGTACACGTCAAATGACCGCGTCATTGTCCCCGAAACATGAGTGTAGATGTTGATGTGACATGCCGCGCGGAATGTTTCGCGATTTGTCCCCTAGTGAATACATGGCTTTACTGTCAAGCGTGCAGTCGGTTCTCCGCTTTTGTTTTGCCTCCTGGACGCAGTGGACGCGTCTTCATAACTCGCTTAATTACCTGACATACTTCACAGGAGTGTGTATGTCAGGTAATAAAGCATGTACAAGTGTATGTAATAAACATTTGTTGCCTAAATTAGAATCAGAAAGAAGACGAATGTATAAAAGAACGTTAATCACCGTGACATAGATATTTGTTACAAAGAAATAACCCCGGGAAAAGGCGACCAACTGTTTTGTGAAGGAAATCAGAACACGAGACGATTTCTATCGCAAGTGGAAGGTTTATTGAACGCAGAAATCAATTCATCAAACACCACCTAATTGCTGACCCCGAGGTGATTTGAACACGCAACCTTCTGATTAACAATTTTAGATATCACAACTTAAAAGGACAATATTTATAAACAGTTTTTTTTTTAATATTAAAGAAAACATTTCCTTCAAAAACAGCAAAATAATTTGGTTGTGACATTATAAATATAATTTATAAAAATAAACTTAGTTTTCACCACTTTTTTATTGAAAAAAATATCAACATGTTTCAGAGCCCATGGCCCCTTCGTCAGGATACAATTGTACACTAACGAAATTACATTAAAAATTGTATCAATTGAATTCTGACGAAGGGGCCATGGACTCTGAAACATGTTGATATTTTTCAATATATAAGTGGTGAAAACAAAGTTTATTTTTATTAATTATATTAAAGAAAACACATTATTATTGTGAAGTTGCAATTTCAGAACAAAGTTCTGTGAATTTTACTACAGACATACAGAAAAATCAAATAAACGAAAAAAAATATTTGAGCTGGTACCGGGATTTGAACCAATGGACCTCCAATTTATCCGGGATTTTTGATTTTAATATTATTTAAGTTTTATTAATTTAAAAAAAATTCTTAATACATTAATACACATTTTTTTATACAACTTTAAAGCATCTCTTCTGTATATGCGAGCGCTTGTGTGAGAAATATGCTGAAATTATTGAGTTTTAGAATTTAGATAAAATAAGTCTTCGATTGTTTTTTGTGAGCATTTTTATTTTAAAATCTTATTGGTATTATTCTGTAGGCTGTTAAAATACTTTTTCCTAGATATGTACAGTGATGTGAAAATGAGGTGTTACAATTTTGTGGTAGGAATGTGTGTTTTATCGTGTGCGATTTTCAGTTGTAAAATAATGCTTGTGTCTTCATTAATTATCCATACTATTGTGCTTCTTTGGACTGCATCAATAAATTTTAACACTAAAATTTTGGATAATCCATACGTTTTCTCAATATAATTTTGATTTTCAGACGTTGTACAGTTTCAATCGGGAGTGGATTTGTTTTATAGACCGCTCCTCAGCTGATTAAAGCATATTGGATGTTTGCTTGCTATATGATAAAATTAATTTATTGGGAGATAGTGAGTGTAAATACATTTTTACTAAAGTATCAATAAACAATATTAAAAAAAATTAATAACTCGTCCCCAGACAGCGATTCGGCATAAGAAAAAAAAGAGAAAATAAATGAAATACACATATAAACTATCGACACATCGTTTTGTTGAACAACTTATGTCGTCCCCAATAAAAGTTTTTTCAGTTGTTTATGAAATAGTTTTAAATTATTTAGTTCCTTTATGTTATTGGAAATTCCATTATAAAAGTCGATTACAGTGTAATAGGAATCCATGTCTTTCTCTATTAGTCCGCGTTCCATGATTTCTTATATAGTCTTTTGTTTTTGTGTATTGTCTATGTACGTCACTATTATGGTAAAGGATAGTATTTGTTTTTAGTAATTTATTCTTTGCATGTACTATAGCATGGTAAACTAAAGTTAAGATTGTTAATAATAGAATATTTCGGATTTGAAAGAAAATGTAATTATTTTCCTTATTTTGTTAACCATTTGGCAAATTTGGTCTTTCCATTTTACATTCTTGTCTATAAATATTCCTTCGATATTTTCAGTGCGGAGCGGTTTGATTGACAGCTATGTATTTATTATGTATTTTATTTAAATTTTCGATTGTGAATAAAAAAATATACATCTCGGTGTAATAATAGATCAACAACTAAAATAGTACAGCCACATTAATGAATTGGTCAAAAGAGTGAGAAAATGCAACAGAAAGTTATACAAAAAACGATTATTAAAGTGATCTTAAAAAAAATCAACTTTCTCAAAAAAAATACTCTTATCAAAATTCCCAGTTCCGTAATTAGAAAAAATTTACAAAAAATAATATTTTACAAATAATTAAAGAAAATTATTTTACAAAGTTTGAAACAAACACATCCTTAAGATCCTTAATTAATTTCAAAATACCAAAATGTAACACAAAAGAATATCAGCAAAATAATATATTAGGTCCTTACATATGAAATTGGCGTTTTGCCGTACTGGCAAATTTGATCTCAAATATCTTCTCTTTGGTTAGGAATTCAAAATCCAAATTTATACAGCTATTTACTCATGTATTTGTGTTTTGAAAATTATAATTCATTTGTTTTTTCCTCAATTGTTTTTTTCTTTGCGTCACTCAGTTTACAAAATGAAAAACTTGAAATATCGCCTTATTTACGAGTACGAGTTCCACCGTGGCACCAGTGCTGCAGAAACGGCTCGAAGGATTAATGATGTGTATGGCGACGGTGCCGCAAAAGAAAACACAGTGCGTTTTTGGTTCCAACGTTTTCGTTCTGGAAATTTCGACCTGCAGAACAAGCCCCGTGGACGGCCGGAGACCAAAGTTGATAATGAAGAATTGAAGGCTATTGTGGAAGCGGATCCATCGCAAACCACATCCGAGTTAGCTGCAGGCTGCGGTGTTAGTGATAAAACTGTTTTAATCCACTTGAAGCAAATTGGTAAGGTGAAAAAGCTTGAAAGGTGGGTACCTCACGAATTGAGTGAAGCAAATCAACAAACGCGCGTTGACTGCTGCGTTGCATTACTCAACCGGCACAATAATGAAGGGATTTTAAATCGAATCATTACCTGTGATGAAAAGTGGATCCTGTACGATAATCGGAAGCGCTCAACGCAATGGCTGAACCCTGTCAAACCAGCCAAACCATGCTCCAAGCGAAAATTAACTCCAAAAAAGTTACTTGTGAGCGTTTGGTGGACTAGTGCTGGTGTCGTTCAATATAGCTTTCTTAAATCTGGCCAGACGATTACAGCAGATGTCTATTGTCAGCAACTGCAAACCATGATGGAAAAGCTAGCTGCTAAACAACCGAGGCTGGTTAATCGCTCTAGGCCACTGCTGCTTCATGATAACGCTAGACAACACACTGCACAACAGACGGCTACCAAATTAGAGGAGCTTCAATTGGAATGTCTAAGACATCCACCGTACTCTCCGGACCTTGCCCCAACAGATTACCATTTTTTTCGAAATTTGGATAACTTTTTCCAAAGGAAAAAATTCAACTCCGATGGGGCAGTCCAAACCGCCTTCAAAGATTTTATTAATTCCCGTCCGAATGGTTTTTTTAGTAAAAGGATCGATGAACTACCTGTGAGATGGCAAAAGTGCATAGACAGCAATGGTACATACTTTGATTAAATAAATATATTATAATAAAAAAAAATCGGCTTTATGTTCCTCCCATACTAAATGCCAATTTCATATGTAAGGACCTAATATATTTAGAAATAAATAATTTCTATCCTACAGAAATTAAGAAGATAACTGAGATCAAACAAAAAAAGTATATTTGTGTGCTAAATAAAATGGATATTATATACGAACCGTATATTTTACTGAGAAGCAAATCTCGACGTTTCGCCGAAGTCTTATTCAGCGTCATCAGGAGAGCGTCCTATCAAGGTGGAGGTGTAGACCGAACTGGTTCGTTCGAACAACACATAAATATGTCCAACAACCGTAATATTAGTCTTAACTCTTCAATAAATAAAAAGGATTTTAATGAACACTACAAAAAAACTCTTTTTTTTTTTTAATACATGTATACAAAATAAGTTATCACGTAAGTGTAGATTCCTTTCCTAGCACAAGACTTTCTTTTTGGAGAGGTATATATAGCGAATAAAATTAAATATGATAAACTAAGTTATATTTTAAAAAAGTTGCTAGGTATGATAATGGTGAAATTAAGGAGAATGTCATTTGATTTTATTATCAATGATTTTCTACTGCTTAGTGATAGTTCAATTTGGATCACCCATTACATTATATAAAAGCAAAGCAGACCAATTCAAAGTTAATTAGAACATATTACGTCTACTTTGTGAGGCTACCTATGGATATTTGTTTAGTATACTACCTTCCTCGGCGAAATTTGAGTTTTAATGGGATTAAAAGGGAATTTATAAAGGAACTTAATTAAGGTATTCACCCCTTAACTGCTGTATTAATATCACATTGATTCTGTGGAATCTGGCATAACGAGTCCATGTAAAAGTAAAGATCAAAAAATTTCAATGACGGAATTGTTGAATTTATAAACTTTTTTATGTAAGTTCTCTTTTACTAACTCTTTTCACGAAGCAATATTTTTTTATGCTTTTATTTATTGACTAGCTGTAACCTGTCAAAAATGACGGCAATTTTACGTGTCGGTTCCTAAAGAAATGGTATTTATTAAAAAAAATAAAAAAAGTTTTTATAAAAGAAGTTACGGACATAACACGAAGTTACAAGGACAGAAAACGAAATTGTTATTATTGTGGAATTAATATAAGGCCTATGATAATAACGTATACATTAGCAAAAAGCATCTAAAAAATTAAAAAAATCACAGTTAAATAACTTATTTAATATAAATAATTATCTTTGTACCAATGTCCATCACTAACGCTACTAAGACGCTACGAGGATGGCGTTATTCTGACAGCGTTAAATCGCGGCTAATTGTATAATAAATAAAAGTACGTCATTTTAACGGGTAATAAATAATAATCAACTGTTATATATACGTCTTTGCATGTTTGTCACTTCGCTTGAATTGTGCAATCCTTAACTTATATTTAGCTGTTAATATTTTCAATACATGCCCATAAACGTAAACAGGCATCCAGTGTCACGCTTTAGGGTTTAATTCTTAAAATAAGCGAAAATTATGAAAAAAATTACCTTTTCTGAGAAATTCTTACGACATGTCTTCGAAAAAAGAACATATAATGAGGAGCATGTCGATGACAAGCAACGCAACCTACTGCCTCCGGGAATAGAGGAAAGCAAACTGATGTAAAATCGTTAGAAAAATAATTCAACATACTGAAACCGGAAAAAATACCCAACATGACAGACAATGTTGAACAATACAAGACCGCAATAAACATAAATAATTTCTAAGGTAAAAATAATTTCCAAGAAATTAAAGGCGCAATTTTACCAAGGGTGCAAAGTTGCGAATGGGGTGGGACATTTTTTTATTTATAAATAAGACAGCGCACTGTACATGCATTAAAATATAATAATTAGTAACATTATACATATAAATAATAATTTTGCTTCCCGTACGTACTTTGAATGTATTCTGGTCCCAACGATGTTCGAAAATGAAGGAAGGATAGAGCTGGCAAAAAAGTAACGAAAGTAAACTGAATGCGATGAAAATGAGATCAATTAAGAAACATTATAAATGTCTTACAGAAACGAAGTAATTTATATGGGAAAGCGTTTATGAAAGTCCTTACTGAGGGTCCACTGGGCTTATGACCTGTCTTGGGTGGCTTAAATAATCACAATGCAACGTTCATCGATTCTACTCAAGAATAATCACACTTTTATTAAGTTATATAAAATTTTAAAATGATTACCCTTCTGAGGACAAAATCCTGTATTCAAAGAAAATCTAGTATACATATATTGGAAATAAAATTAATAAGACGTATGTAATCCATTTAAGATAAGAGTAAAGAATGAACAAATGCAAAAATAATGTAAATATAATTAAACAAATTTACTTAGTTTATCACCACTTAATTTTTGGTAAAAACTAACCAGTTTCGGAAACAATGTTCCTTCATCAGGGTATACTTAATACTTAATAGTACATATAGTACATTAATAGTATTAAGTATACCCTGACGAAGGAACGTTGTTTCCGAAATCGGTTGGTCTTTTACCAAAAATTAAGTGGTGATAAACGAAGTAAATTCGTTTAATTATATTTAATTAATAACCATAAAGTAATAGCAAAATACAATAACATAAATAAAGTAAAGCTGATATGAATTTAAGAAAAACGAGTTTAATGTTATGTTTATATTGCTATAAAATGCTAATTTAAAATTTGGAGAAAAGGCATAAGAATTAAAGAATAAGAGATTTTAGAGTAGAAAATATTTTGAAAGGATTCTAAAAAATGATCCAGTTTTAATATACTCATTGATAAGATTTTCAATATCATAAAAATATAAAATTCTGCAATCGGCCATTTTAACCGAAACATCGATCAGAGTGAATGACGTCACGCCTTAGTAACCATCGCTGTGTCTCTTGAACTGTTGTCATTGTCAATGCAAAAATATATGAAAAAGCAATTATTTGCATAAAAACTTAGTTCGTTACTGAAATAATGTTATTTTCGGTAATAGTAGACGTATGCGTATTCTGTTAATATTTGTTTAATTGAATTTTTTTTTGTAAGTCTGACTAGGTATGACCTCTTCACACTAATAAGCTATTTGATTCCCTAAAAAAATCATTAAAATACTGTAAAGGAACCAACACGCACTTATCCGCGCTAAATTAAAAATGTGAAAATACGCAAAATTTCCGTTACGTCATCTTCCTTCATTCTGACGCACAACGCACTGTCGACCTTCAATTTGAGTTGTTCTTTGTTCGCAACCCCCATTAACGGAATTTTGTCAATATCTGTCTGTCAGTCAGGGAAAAAAATCCCCGAAAAATCGTGAAAGGAATGAAATCGCGGTATTAAAACGGCATTTCTCAGTAAAATTAGGAGGAAGAAAAGGCGAATGTTAATGTATTCACGTGCCTACAGGCTAAATGGCGGAGAGCGATGGAAAATTGTCGAGAATTTATTTGCAGGGAAGTGTCGACACTACTGAGAAATTCCAAACAAAGGAATCAGCTTTAATAAAGAATTGTGCTGTGTTGTGTGGCCGTGCAGTAATTCTCTGTAAACGTCAAAAGTTTGCGATTTTTTTTTTACAAATTCTTAGTATTGGAGTATTGTTCGATTCGCTATACGAATACGTTTAGGCGTGACCCGTGACCATTGAAATTTATAAAAGGTCGTCGTTAGAATTCAATGTAATCAAATATTTCAATGCAGAAGGAGGTGTCAAAAGTGCCCACTTTTGTCTACTTGATATTCCATATTTCGGGCCAGTAATTACGCAAAATAATAAATTGAACACAAAAATAAATAGTTTTAAAATATTAAATAAACGGATCTTTTTTTACAAAAAGCTATCTTTTAAATTTGTTTTTATGTTAGTAGGTACTTCGTTATAATTAATTTCATAAATAATTTTTATATTTTGACTATCAATGCTTCGATTTTTGATTTTTAATTTGTTAGTATACAAATGTATCCTGCCAAAAAGGTCATGGAGTCTGAAACATGTTTCGATTCGAAACAACTTTCGCCATATTTTTCAATACATAAGTGGTGAAAACAAAGTTTATTTTTATTAATTACATTAAAAATACATAACCTTGTATAGCAGAATATTTTCTTTCGAATGAAGTATAAGGTGTAACAGAGCTAATCCACCATACTTAACAGGAAAATTATTACTTAAATTATGAGTCAAAGATTTTCAAGCAATAATGTCCTTGTATCAAAAGTTACGGAGACAAGCGACATCAAATTTGGCATATTTTTTCAATTTTTTGACTCATCTTCTGTTAAACGTTAGACTATGATTTAAGTTACTAATGTCGAATATTAAAATTTCATTCGCTTTCATGTAAATGAATTGCACCACGATTTATAATTTTTGATTACACGATGTTGTAGGCTTTGAAGATGTAGATATGTTTCGTTAAGACTCCATTGAATGATCCATTAAAAGATGATGATCATGAGCCACATTACAGATCGACTTTTTATATGATCCCATCCTTAGTATTTTGATGATCTACATGCATTGAATCTTTCTAGTGTAATTTTACGTGCAACTTCACTTCATCCACAATAATTAAGTGTTTTTGAGTATTTTTTCTCATTTGCTTGTACATGGTACCATCTGCTTTGCTTGCCACACATCTCACGGCACATCGACAGCATCTACAAAATTCTTGATTCACACAACCAAACTGGTGATCTTCAAAGTACCAATCGATCACACTCTGGCGAGGACTTCACAAAATTAATTTCAAAGGTCAATTTAAAAAAAAACACCCGGCTTAAACATATTTTTTTTTCTCGCTAACCATTAAACCATTAAAAGGTCAATTTAAAAAAAAACACCCGGCTTAAACATATTTTTTTTTCTCGCTAACCATTAAACCTACCTAACTCTTTTTTTTCTCGCTAACCATTAAAGTACCTACGGTAGTCACCCAGTGGCATGCAGGCATACAAGCAAAAAAGCTGTGCATTAGTAAAGATTCTGAGAAACAAATATTAATTAAATAATCCTTATCTTAAGAAAAAGTTGATTTGAAATTCTAGCCGTAATTCGTCCTACGGCTAGAAGTTTTATTTCCGACTTTTCTGTGCTTAACTTCATGTCAATTCTTCATTTATTTCGCCAACCAATTTGTTCCACAGATATAGTGAAGTCGAGAAAAAAACCGTGTATTTTTAATGCTGTGAGTTTTGTGTAATAGCGTCCATCTTCGAAAGGTCCTACGCCAGGCGCACGTCATGCAGAAATGTTATTTTTTACAAATTCCACCCAAAACTTTCGGTGTAAATTTTATGTCTTTTCTATGGTAAATGTAAGTACGAATATGACAAATACGATCTGTCATCTGTCATATAATGATATCATAAAATGTTTGATTTATTTTTGTGAAAAGAAACGTATATCTGAAATAAGTATTGTTCCCGATTTAATTATATATAAATCGTTTTCGAAATACATTGAGATTTTTCGCCGCATTAGGTATACCTGTATAAAATATTTATTTATTTAGGAAATATTGTTTACAATACTTATTTATAGTGCAGTTATTTTTGTGGATTGAAGCTACTCAAAATAGTTCATTATATAGGTATAGTTAAAAAAAAATTAAAAATGTATATACCCTCATAGGTATATACGTATATATATATATATTTTTAATATAGGTATTTAGTCGGTCACAGCATAACCTATGTTTATACCCACTGCACGCCACTGTGTGTCACCGCATGCTGTTATTCACACAAAATATTTCAACACAAAACGATTTGTTTTTCATACAAGTTTTTTTTATCTAGCCATAACAAATCATAGCATTCAAAAATATATGGAAACATAATGATATGATATGACGTGATACGGAATCGCTGTCAAAACGACAAAAGCTATGAATAACACCCGTCGAAATAAAGCGAGATAAATAAATGTGGTATTTGACTCGTGTGAACATCACCAAATGCCGGTCCACTTCACCTCGTATATTAATATTCACCCCTAGTGTCCGGCGTGTCACTGGCTGTCGATAATATTGAGGAATGATGTTGAGTATCGAATCAGGGTTCATTATGATTTTTGGACATTAATAGAGTATTTCAGTGGTGACATGTAAATGATACAGCGGCTTGAAATATTTGAGATGTCAAACTATGGAAGAAAAAGACTAAGCTGGATAGAAAGAGGGGGGTAATGGATTGGAAAGAAAAATAAGCAGTCAAAAGTACGAAAATCTAAATATTTAAATATCTCGGACACGAAACGAACACGAGTTTCCTTAATTAAGTTAAATTATAGAAGTCTCACATGGACGAGACTATTTAAATGCGAAACGTGTATGGAAGTGTACGATGGAACGATGTACGAAGAAACGATGGCTTACACCTGTATGCATTAATTAATTTTAGGAAAAGTTAACAGAAAATCTTAAATTAACATACAAGAGATAAAAAATTTTAAATTATGCCAATTCTAAACTTTTTACTTAAGATTAATTATATTAGCAAAGAGCTGACTTAAGTGATCACTCTACATAATGCAACGTTCACCAAGTCCAGTCCATCGTAAGAACATCCACACATTACCAAGTTTTTTGAAAGTTCTATATGTAGGTGTCTACTATTCCAAATCTAAGAATCTTTCATTTATTTGAATGCCAGAGACATCTTTAGCCTTTTTTCATGAACTTGTGTACATAGATTTTTGATGGCAATGATACTTCTATATTTTTAAAGTGTAGTATTAAGCAATACTCTTTTTAATGTATACATAATATTCTTCCGAATTATTTAACATATATACTAGAATTCGTCTGAAAATCAGTATTTTCAATATTTTATTTTTATTCGTAGGTATGTTCTGAGAGCATACCTACATATAAAAATAATTGTAAATAATATTTCTTTATTCGAATGCAGATACTTAGTCTTGTACAGTAGTCTTGATGACTACTTCGAAGAAGTCAGTAATTTTATCCATCTTAGATCACGTTATTCTGCTTTTGCTTAGAAAATTCACTCTTCGAGAAACATTTGTTTTGTTTAACGAAAAAAATATGGGTAATTTTCAGTTAAAGTAGACTGTAAAGGCAAATTAGTATGGACAAAAACCACTAAGATAAACCAACAGACATGAATTTAATTAATTTCCTTGTACAGAATTTGGCACAAAGTCTTGTACCAATACGTTCGAATTATTTAAAAAAATCAATACTACGTTGCAAATTTTGAAGCAATTATGAAAAGGTCAAACGAAATGCTTTTAAAAAGTGCAGATAAAGTCTTAGTAAATGATTTGCACTTTATTACAAGAAGAAGTTCTTATATAAGATACTCGGTATGTAACAAAATTTAAAAAATATGTCTGTTGTAAGAGGGGATTTAATAATACACGAATAAACACATAAACTGGAGTATAAATGTACTTTCGATAATCGACACGACAAGCGACTTACAAATTTTCACCTTTAAAAAAACCTGTTTTGACACATCATTTATTAAATTTTACTGCATGTTTCCTTATATAAATAAAATAAAATATAGTAGTTTTACACAACTGTTTTTTAATTATTACTGAAACTTTTTATTTGACATTTTGACGGTCTGTTTCTTAAAGAAAACAAATACTCAATCGCAATAAAAAAATAATTCAATTGGAAAAATATAAAGAAATTTATACCTGGGTCGGAAGGTAAATTAAAGATCCTTTTGTTGAAATTAACTGCCCCATTGAGCAAATTTATCCAACCCTTATCATGATCAGTTATGTGTTCTCGCTATTATTTTATGAAATGGAAGAATAATAATTGAACTGAACGTAAGAAAGATTTTAATTATTTTTCGCTACATAACGCTGTTTATATGAAATAATATTTATTTAATTTTTTATATATTGTAATTACCATTTAATAATTTAATCAAAATTGTTCTCTTTGTTTGTGTTACTTTGTGTCCTATATATAAATTCACAAGAACAAAATAAATTGTTGATCGAATAAGAAATTGAATGATAATACTTAATACATGCAATCATGATTTAAACAAAACAATTTATTTTGCTTCGTTTTAAATTTTGCTTTATTAAGAATAATAAAAAAATGGACTAAATTATTTAGCGGCCTTATAAATTTGGAGGCCCGCAAGGAACACCTCCAGCAATTTGATAAGTTTCAAGTTTAACAACCTTCAACTTGGGGATGAAATTCATTTTCGTGTTCGTCCCTTATATTTTATGACACTTTGTGTAAATAAAAAAAATTCCCCCGAAAGTTTTCAGTGGCGCGTTTCGCGCTGAAATTAGGGGGATTGATAAAAAGTTTCCGCGTAAACTTGGGACACTTTTTCATAAAATTTGCGTTCGGAAATTTTGAGTGATTGATTCTTGCAAAAGCACTCGTCACTATGTTAAATCATTTCGCGTTTCGCGAGGAATCTACTTGGTATCTTATTGAAATGCTGACGAAGCTGATATTAAAATAAAATCACCTTTTGCATACACATGTTATGGTTCCTATAGTGATGAGCTAAAAATCACTATCTAACGTCAATAAGTAATGTTATGCTCAATCAATCACGTGTGTTGATTATCTAAAAACTTTTTGTGATTTGTGATTAAAAAATTACATGTCTAGTACTGGGTGTACCTGCTTTCGGCGCAGTATTTATTGTAAAGCAATATTTAAGGTATAGCACTACCTTGAGGCATCAAAAATTAGATTCAAAATCTTGTTTTTTTTTGACATGACTTATGTACGTATAATTTTTTTCTATTATCATTATTTACATCGGTAAATAGTTTTTATTATCAAATAAAATTCAAAGCGGCGGAGTAATATGCTGTCCAGAAAAAGTCCTCCCCCAGGATTGAATGAAATTAAAAAGTTAATTACTTGTTATATAAAGTTATGTCTATAATGAAGCGTGTTGAAAAAAAGACTTTGCAAATGAGATCAGTCTGAAAGTAAATTTCAATTTGTTCCTAAAAAAATTCATAATGAGCAAACGACACATTTTAAAAAAATCGTTCGCTACCTACATCATAGATAGAACACATCTTACTAACAATATTGTTAGTAATATGTGTGAAAATTTGAAAAAAATCTGTTTTGTAGTTTTCGAGTTAAGATTTTCATATCTCTAAAATTTTGAAAAAAAAAGTTTCGAAGAAATCAAAAAAATCACGTACCACGTTAGCTTCCAGATACTATAACACTGATAATTTTTGGGTTTTCTCAATGAGTTTGGACCCAAATTATTTTTAGAACTTCAAAGTATAAGATAAATTTAAAAGAAAATAAACGATATTTTCAAAATATATCGTGGTGTAACCTCCTAAATAACACCACATCAGTTCAAATGATAGACACATAAATCAATGAACTATTGTTAAAACCTGAAAAGAATTTTTACGAGTTTATCATGAGATTATAAAAATCAAAAGATTCGGAAGGTTTCAGAACAGTCTGGAGTAGTTTAGAAAAAACACTGCGTCAAAAAGATCATGTCAGAATATTCGCGTATCGACGAATAGTATGAAAACTGATGAGCAGTCGCTGCGCAGGACAGTGTGCGTTTGAAAGTCGTGAGAAACCACAGCAGTGAGCGAAACAGCGAGCGAGCTTTCAGAGCGAATTGTATAATAAGCCATCGAAATCAAGAACCAACGTACCTACCTGCGTGTGAGAAGAGTTCTTATAGTGGATCATTGCGGTAGACAGCGTGAATAAAGTGGTCTAGATAAGCAGAATATTTTCCAGTTACGATTAGTGCTTAAAGTAAATTTGAGTCCTTTAGGATAAATAAAATTTGATGAATAAATTGATTTTGAGTATTTCATGTGTCTCCCAACGCTGCGATCTCATGAAAATATCAATAAACTGGGAATATATTAAATTATAGAATATAAATGGCTGGAATGCCATTGGCACAATTAGGTATGAAGGGATAGAATAAGTTTGCCATCACGGAAGAAGTTGAAGAAATGATGTACGGTGCAGTGAGAAATGTCAACAAAATGCCGGACGAAAGAAGAAAGGAAAGGAACAAAAAATATCTCAATTTAAAATTAAGATCGAAAATATTTTGCATGTAAGCCAATGTACTATATTTTTGACGGGTAATGCAGACCCGGCGAATTCCAGAATTCGAACGAAATTACGGACGTTACACGAAGTGACGGTGACAGACCGACAGACGGACGGACGTGTGGATGGACGGACAGGCGAACAGACAGCGAAATTATTACGTTTGATATAAAGAATCAGGTACTTTTTAACAGGTCTAAAAAAAATAGTCCTTAGCATCCATTTGAAGAATTACAGCTTTAAACACGTTCTGAACATTCAAATGAAACACCCACCCTACCCTAGAGGGAAGACAAACGACAAGAGGGCACAACGTGGTCGTATGTTTCTTCTCGGGCGTTTAATTCCACATGCACGCTTCCCTTAACACAAGCTGCCACAATTTAAAATCTCAGATTGGCCAAATGCTTAAAATATTCTGAAAATAAACAAAAAATTATCTTCAACCCCCACAGTTCGATCTTCCGCATCTTAGGTGGTGGGAAGGACGTCACACCCTTTGCAGAGTTCCGAGCGGATGAGGAGCTTTCTACATAGAAAAAAAAACGAGAAACAAAACGAAAAAAATCACTTCACGTCTATGAGAAGAAATCGGAGTAATCAAACATAATAATTTAGTTGTCTGTCCGCCGGTCTTATAAGACTTAGCAAAGACGCAAACCATTTCATGTTCCGCCCAATGGCCGTAGTTTAGAATAGAATCTACGTTTAACTGCCAGCAAGGGAAATATTAAAAAATGTAAAAATATTTTGATAAAAGTCGTTATCACTTTTTCATGGGTGTCGGCTATAAATAAGTAAATACTTTCCCTCCTGAATTCAGAGTCAATACTTAGATGATTTAAAGTTTGAGGTACGCCTTGTAGTGTTATTTTGTACCGAAAATTACGCTACGTCATTTTTACGACGGGTTACAGCTGGTAATCTCAATAACGGAAATTCGCGAACATGCATCCTAAGGAAATGTTAGTCATTGCATCAGATTTGATAAAACAAAAATCTTACCTACAGAACCACTGCATATAGGTACATATATATTGCTAAGGAGTCCATTGAAATCACAGACCACCAAAATATATAGATATGAACTACCGAAAATTTCTTGGTACACGCTGTGGTTCCACGGCTAGTTCCACTAAGTTTGACTTGTTTAAAAATATTAATAAGAGCTTGTAACTAATTAAAAATATTATGTCTTAGTAAATAAGTCGCGCTTTATTACAATAATATGATTTTGATTGAAGAGACTAACATTGTGACAATATATTGTAAAAAACACTTTATATAGGGGGTTTAATTATGCGAAAATAAATACTTTAATCCCAATTAGGCAGCCTACAAGAATATAAGTCATAACAAAGAAAGCTTCGGTAAATCTTATACCAACTATAACAAAAAGAAGTAACCATGAGCAATTTTTCTTTTTCCTATATGTAGTAAATTGTGAAAGAGGTGATAGCAGGCAAAATATATACTAACTTCTTCTTCAAATGTAGCAAATTTATTTTGTGGTAACATAATTATAATTAATATAAATTAACTTTGTTTAAACCACTTATTTATTGAAAAAAATCAACATGTTTCAAAGCCAATGGCTTCTTCATCAGGAAAAAAAATGAAGAAGCCATTGGCTTTGAAACATGTTGATTTTTTTCAATAAATAAGTGGTTTAAAAAAGTTAATTTATATTAATTAAAATATATACTAACTTGATTATGAGAAAAAAATCAACAGATGTCTCTAGCAGAGACCGTAGTTATTTATATATGAAAGGTTCTTGATTCAAACATATATATAGAACTTTCAAAATTTGATAATGTGTGGATGTCCTTACGATGGAATGGGTGAACGTTGCATTGTGTAGAGTGATCACTTTAGCCAGCTCATACAGATTGTAAGCCCTGAGTCATCTTATAAGAGACTTCCATCCACTTTTCTCACCGCAATCTCCTAAACGAACACTTTACCGTTACTTTTTTTGATTAAACTTTGTAAATACGTATATGAATACATGTCTTTGTTCTTAATGATATAATTTATAATTATCTTTACTTAATTTGTGATTTATGTACTTGTACAAATAGATTTTGTGTTATAAATTTCATATGTATTGTAACGAGCTGTTCGTTGACATTTCGATATTTGACAGTTCCATAGAAAAGTATCACATGCGCAGAACGGCGGGCCGGTATGCCCAGTGGTTGAAATAAGAACTAACATGATTAAATAAATAGCGAAGAAATGGAAGGGTTCTTACCCGAGTAGAAAAACAAAAGAGAGCAGATCTTTTGTGTTTGAATAAAAAAATAGAGTAGTATTGCGTTGCGAGTGATTGTAAAATGTTAGAGATAATGTACAAGCGATAATAAAAGATTATTTTACGAGTTGTGCCCTTTCATTTTTTCGAGCAAGCCACCACGCCACGTAACAGTATGTATGTATATGTATACATTTTTAAACTATCATGTTAGCAGATATTATTTTTATTGTAATAGATGTAAACCGTAGAAATAAAATAAATATATAAATTAGCTTTGTCTCTATGAGACTTCTATAATTTATCTTTAAGAAATTAATTCTGTAAATAGTGAATTTTGAAAAAAAATTACTTTGCTTACTTTTGAAAAAGAAAAGAAATAGCAATTTTTTATTACGTATTACTTAAGATACTCAGTAAAGAAAAAAAAAATTAATGCGTGTTGTTTAAGGGGGGGTGAGAATTAGTTTAGTTCATATCTTAAGTAGTAGGTAAGTCTCCTAATTCAAAGCTGACAAAATTTTCCCATAATCATCCATTCCCCTTTTCTTAAGGATGGATTTATTTCATCTCCATACTATTTTTATACTCTGAAGTCTCAACAAAAAACAATTTCTTTATGAAATGTTAGTATAATTAGTAGTTTATACAACGCCGCAGCCTCTGTTAAACATTAGCCATCTCGTAGATTTTCTATGGAGAAACGTGTCCGACAAGATGATACACTTGCACCTTTAAGTTATTCACGGCTGCTGGAAAATGTATTCGGGCAACTAGACTGGGAGGAGAAGGGCATTTGCTTATAACTATGTTTTGCAGATAGCAGGCGCGTGCAGTGAGAACATTGAAGCATGACTTTTATACAGCATATATGTTTTGGTAAAATACTAACAAAAAACATTAATATGACCCATTAAAAATGATGGTACTTTTACGTGTCAGTTCCTAAGGAATAATAATAACAATATTGAAAAAAATTGGTTTTCGAAAAAAAAGTATTTTTTCCGTAAAAAAAATCGTAAAAATAATAATTAAAGAAAACTAAAAAACTAATAAAATACATTTCCAATAATTTTCTATAAAGAATTTATGGACATTACACGAAGTTAAGGCGACAGACAGACAGACAACGAAATTTTTATTATTGGGATATTAATATCTGAAGAATATGATAATAATTGCTATTTATCTTTTAAATTTATTTATAATTCAATTGTCACGGAAAGAAATTGCGCACTGTCCGAATTCCACAACGTAAAATCGTGAACGGTCTACAAAAATCTACAACTGTAGTTATCTATAACCATCGCGAAACGTCTGCAAACACCTGGAAGAGCCTAGAAGCAACAAGAAACTTCTCCTTAGCACTAAAATAATCTCGGGTATTCGATAATCTAGTTTTTGGATATAAATAACCCGGATCTAGGCCGCAGGGAAAGTTGTCGTGTTCGACAGTTCGTTCAGTGCGAAACCGGCCGCAAAGTATACGCAAAACGACACCTAGTGTGGCGAGTCGCGAATTGCGAAGCATTAAATAAAGCGAATAATCGACCGAAGTACTTGATTGACGATATAAATGCGATAAATATTACGAGCAAGAATGGGATGGAATGTTTTAATACGTGTTACCCAGCGATAATAATTTTGTTTATTTACGAGTGATGTACTGCGAAATAGTGCAATATAAAGAATTTTTTAAATTCGTTTCCAGTGTTTTCATTCAAACCTCCCTAGCCACGTCACGTGACAGTATGCTTAAGAAAATGCGATGCTTAAATATTCTCACTGCACGCCCCTGGCAGACGGTATTGTGATTTTCTAAAAGGATATATTGATGTATAACTATCACAAATATAAAACAAGTTCGTTTGTTTTAAACATAATTTATTTACAACGCTGAATTCGGGAACTTTGTGAAACAATCTTAACTATTTATACAAACTCGTTGGAGAAAAAAAAAAACACTTAATTCTTTCGTCCATTACGTTGGAGGGTCCCATTACGAAGAAGTTTGCCTCTTCCTGCATAAAATATCTTCAGTAGAGCTTGTTCGGTGCTAAAACACTTCTAGAATTTTATATACTTCTTTTATTCGAAGAATCCGTTAAACTTTTTCGTTGTATTTGGAAGCGTTCGACTAAATTTACGCTTACTCATAGCCATCGGAAGACCGTAATTGGAGAAAAGTTCGAGCGAGTATTAAATATTTTATTCGATGTCAAGAAGGCATTTAGGATTCGAGAACGGGTAGCAAAATAGTGTGATTAAAAGTTGCTCAACACCGCGCATTGCCGACTAATAGTTGCTTGTTATCGCCTAATTAGCGGCGACGTACTTTCTCGTCATTAATTTTAGGGCTTTTCAAGTGAACCTTCTATGAAGACGCGAGGGTAGTCAAAAGGGTCAGAGGTCACCGTCGCACGGATTCGGGTTACTCTTCCCAGAACGGAAGAGTGCACACCACCGTCGCTTGGGCCCACGGATAATGCGTCCGGCTATGGATCTGTTGTGAAGGTATTTTCATCTAAAAATATATCAGCTTTTCATTGTATGCTTAGTTGATTAGTTGATTTTTCATTTTCCATAAATTAATAACTTGGACATTAAATAAAATATAATAAAAAGTTTACAATAGCAAATTATTATAAAATATGTTAAAGAAAAAGTGTAATTTTTGTTTTATTTTTTTGGATCTTTTCTTTACCCATCAGCAGTTGTAGCCTAAGAGCCAATTAGCTAATTAATAATTAGCTAATTAATTACAAGCCACCGTCAAACTTACGTAATAGTATCGAACCTGATGTATTTTCTGTAGATGGAAACTATAGTAGATAAGAAGGTTTAGATGTTATATTTGAGTGAGGGGGATTTTGGCAAATAACAGATAATACAGGTACGAAAAATGATTAAGTTAAACGTAAAAATAACAAACCTGATTTATTAATGCTTTATGAAAAATGTTTTATAAATTAATAATAATGTTTTACAGGAAAGTACTATATACTCATATTAATCATTCCCAGATGCTTTTTGTGGGTCATTTCTTCTTTGAAGCTTTGAAGCTCTATAAATAATCATGTCATTTATGTTATAGTAAAAAATCTAAATTTCATTAAACTGATACTTATATTTTAAGGTTGTATTTACAAATTTTCTTGTATCAGTATTACCTGTTATCTCTGAAATGTACAAACCTTCTAAAATACTATAGCTACCATCGACAGAAAATATTTCAGGTTTGATATCATAATGTAAGTCTGGCGATTGCTGTCTTATACTCTATTGATATTGAAAAGAACTACGGAAAAATAGTAGTTTTAAATAATCGCATTTCAAATTCAATAATAAAATAATCCAAAATTTTATATAAATAGCTTTCTTTAAAAATAATACATAAATGATGATGCATTAAATAATACACATAATGATATTTTAAAAAAATGGAGGTTTATAAATAACTTTTTCAATTACTGCAAAATGACTGACATTATCAACATAGTTAACAGAAATAATCTTTGAATTATCCCGTACTTAGTCAGAGAGAAAAGTTGGTAGTATTCAAATCAGTTTTCAGGCCAACCCTAGTGTACGGCCACAAGCACTGGATCTTGACCGAAAGAACCCGCTCAAGGCAACAGGCCGCTGAGATGGGATTTCTACGAGGAATAGTAGGAGTTACCAGAAGGGATATAATTAAAAATACTCAAATGAGAGAATGTCTCGAAGACGAAGACTATTATCGATAAATAATAGTTACGGTGGCTGGGACATATCTCGCGGATGCCGGCAGAAAGCCTGCCAAAGCGGATATTCCAGGCAAGACCAGAAAGTAGAAAACCAAAGAGGAGCTGGCAGAAACAGTTGGAGTTCTGCTGCCAAGCGAGGTTGCTACTAAATTGGGCTGACGTGGAGAGCGAAGCCCAAGACAGGAAAATATGGAATCTTCTACGCGGTGCAGGACCCCGACCCAAGAGGATAACGGATAGAAGAAGAGGAAGAAACTTTGAGTTTATCACTAATTTGTTGAAATATCAACATGTTTCGGGGCCAATGGCCCAAAACATACATTTGTATATCTTGTATCTTGATGAAGAGACTATTTATGTTTATGAATTAATTTGTAATGATTACAATAATTTTTATAAAGGTATAACTTGTAGATATTTTGATATAAAAATTAAGGATCATTTAAGTTATTTTCATTTATGATGCAAAAAACTTTTTACAGATATTTCAAAACAAAAATTTTTCTTGATAAAATAAGGATTTATAAATTTCACGTACATATAATGTAGGATTAGAGTTAGATAACTAAGAAATTTTAAAAATTAGATAGAGCGTTAATACCAAATTAAATTCATTTTTATATTAGTTTCAAATGTGTTGTTCAACTCCCTTATATTTTTTGTTTTCGATTATGCTTATACTTTGAATTTTAATTTTAGTCCATGTTATATTTATTTATTTATTCATTCATTTACGCCTAAATAGGCTTTTACATATGTAGGTATATAACAGTTATTTGCAAAAATAATATAAACAGAGAGAAAAACAAAAAAAAGAAAGTGTATATAATTTACATTATGGCGGAATGAAGCGCTCTCAGTATCGCGCCCCTATACTGTGACAGGCCAGAACTAAACACGTCAGCTATGTTTGTATAATTGTTACCTAACCTGTGTATTCTAGGTACTAGCGAGTTGTAGTGAGCATTTGTTCTAGTATTGTCACAGTAAAAAGGCGTCGGCACTCGAGTAGTTCGACTGGGTACATGGAACATTATTAAGGACAAAATTTCAGGGCTGTGGTAATGCGAGTTTACAATGTCCTGAGGATGGGATCATTGACCCCGAAAAATGTTGATTATTCAATAAATAGTTTTATACCAAGTGATTCCTCTTTTATATTGATAAATATTTTCCCACAAAGCTATTTTGCTATTATAAAATAAGTAAATAAATATTTTTTATCTTTATTTTCGTAGGTGTAGAAAATAACGAATCCAGCAGTGCTAATTCAAAACGAACAAAGTTAGCTTACCAATTTTTGGAAATTGACAGTCATATTTGCTTTTATTCTATGATAAAAGCTTGTTCTGTCATTATTTTGAGTTTTTTTACTAATAATCAATATCAAAAAGTTGTCTGTTTCGTGATTAAATACCCGCAGGACATCAAGGCATATGGCGAAAATTAGTATTTTGATCATTCCCTATACGCAACATCTGAAAAAGAACCCACTTAAGGGATAATTCAACAGCGTTCATTTGTGTTTGTATATAAAATCCGTTATTTTGTATATAAAATCCATTTGTATATAAAAATCCGTAAAAAGGACTCATATTTAAATTAACCGAGTGTTTTATTCTCTTGGGAGATATATTTTATGCTTTGCCCGGACAAAATTTAACACAATTTATATTTTGACCGTAAATAGATCACGGTCGGTTGGTTTGTGAAATGTGATAATGAATGTGTAATAAGTGAATAAAGTTAGCTATTTGAGAAAATTAACAAACTGTGTATAAGCCATACTGATTATTTTAACATGACTATCGGTATCGATACTGTCCTATATCTTCATCAAGATGGACGCACAATAACTTCAATAAATTAAATTTGTAAGAGTCATACTTTTTAAGTGGAATATAATTTTTTTTAAATGTGTATATTTGATTTAATTCCGAATTATTCAACATATACCCTATAATAAACCAATAATAATGATAATAAAAAGATATATAATTTATCTTGATTATTATTTATCCCTGTGTGGACAAAATCTATTAATTGTGTTCTCAGGACATACATTTAAAAATATATAATATACCGGTCTATAAAAGGAAAAAATAATTAAAAATAATAATTTTCAGGCGTACTCTAGTGTATGCGTTAAATAATTCGGAAGAATATAATATTTACTTCAAAAATAATATTGTTTAATATTCCAATTTAAAAATATTGAGGCATCGTAACCCGCTGCGTAATATTTTTATACATGTATCATGGAAAGAACAAAATATGTTCCTAGCACAGTTCATTCGAATATACGAAAGTAACCGATTTAGAACATTTGTATATACAAATTTCAAAAATCTGAAAATATGTAGATGTTCTTACGGCGGAATTGGTGAACGTTGCATTGGTAAAGTAATCACTTAAGCCATCCACACAGGTCGTAATCCCTGAATTACCCTGTAAAGTCTTCCATATACGTTTCTCATATTAATAGTTTTCGAAACTTTTTTAACTTTCTTTGAATATGGCTGCCTTTGCTTTTGTACCCCCCATTTATTACGTCATTAAATTATTGGTAACGTATACACAGTAAAAAATTATTGTTTGTAGTATTGTTTTTACAAATGTACAACAAACACCGATACCTCGGCAATAAACTGAAATGAATATTCACCTGTACGAAGAGCTATCTGTAAAATCATTTGTCATGTTGGAGAATCACCAGTTACCATTTAGGTACCAACATAAAAATTTCCCTTTAAGCTGTGTAAACAGGGCGCTACGATTGATATCGGGTAGGCGCTTAAATCAATACCGGGGGAATAATTCGCGTCAGTGTGGCAACACTTTCCTGTGACACATTATCCCATTTGTCAGGATTACGACGACGATATTTTTCATGACACCAATACACATGAAATAAACTTTTGTTCCCGAGGTCGATGTTGTTTTGTAATTAAAAGGGCTTAACGAAAAAATTACGTGCGCAAACAAAATTTCTCTTAACAATATTTTTATATAAAAATACATTCTAAGAACAAATTTTAAGTATACATAATATTATGTTGGTAATATATTTTGTTCTAATTTTTCGGAAGAATATCATATGTTCATTAAAAATAATATTGCAAATATTTCACATTAAAATATATAGATCTCATTACCAGCTGCGAAATCTATGTATCAGATGTCTCTAGCATAGACCAATTTAATCTAGGGAAGGTTCCTAGAATTCGAACATATACTCGATATGTATATAGAAATTACAAAATTTGATAATGTGTGGAGGATTACGATGGAATTGGTGAACGTTGCATTGTGTAGTGATATCACTTAAGCCAGCTCTTACAGGTTGTAATTACTGGGCCACCGTATAACAGACTTCCATACACGTTTCTTATATAGCTTCGTCTCTGTGAAACTTCTATAATTTATCTTGAAATTTATATTCTTTTTTGTTCTCTTTTTTACCCTTATCAGATTGGGAACAATACTCAACCTTTCTAATTTTACAAATATTATTGGATTTTTCCATAGAGGAGTAATCATTATATATGACAAATTATGTCTCACAGGGACGAAGGTATTTGGGAAAGCATGTATGAAAGTATTTATTGAATTTCCACATGGCTTACAATGTTTCTTGTCAATTAACGTAATAAAAAGCACAAAACGCACTGATAATTTTCGATTTTACAGATTTGATACATAAATGGGATCATATCTTAAAGACTTATTAACCCATTTTAGTATGAAAAAATACACACGCATTTGTTGAATTACCCGTCGGCAATTTGGCTTGATGATTTTTTGGACATCACGTGTCTTTATAGGTCTTTCCATTTAAGAAAGACAATCGAATTAGTATCTGTGTGTCGTGCGTACGTACATTGCTTGGTTGTGTTGGTGATTACGGGTGAGAACCAACACTACGAAACAATGTGCCTCTTACGTACGGCTAACACACACTAATTTGATTATCTTTCTTAAGTGAATAGAACTTTACATGCGGAAATTTAGTAATTAAGAAAAAATACGCGTATTCAGCAAGTCAAATCTAGACGGAGTTTGACGAAACCAGCGCCAAGAATGACAAAATAGGAATATATTATTTTGTTTTGTGTATGTTTGAGAAATTCAGGAAAAATTATATCAAAACTGACTTTCCCTGAGACAAGGGTTTCAATTATCCAAGCATGATTTGAAGGCTGAAATATTACAAAATAAATTCTTCATACAAATTGGGAGTAGAATCCATCAAATAAAAAATAGCAGTAGCGTCTACATTCAAATCGCATTATAGAAAATATGTATTTCATTAAATAATTTAATCTATGGTGATGTACGAAAGAAATGCGTCACAAGGCGTTTACTATTCGTCTCACAATGTTTGTATCGGTACTGGAGTGCCATGACCAAAAAATCGTCTCGTATTCTATCGCTACATTTATTGTCTATGTGAAATATGCAAAGAAAAAAGTTATTTGTCACCATTTTTTTACTTGTATCATTGTTTATATACATTTATTTCTTATTACTCCCTTTCTTTTAACTCGTGGCGTCTGCTTGCTTGACGACATAACTTTGGATTTTTAACCCTTTTCCCTTAATCGAATCGAGCTGAAACATTGCAAGCAGACTCGTGGCGACGATCAGGAAGATTTATCAAATTTTCGTAGAAATTTTTTGATAATTATAGTATAATTTTGGATTTTTAGAAATTTTAATGTTTTTTTATACTTGGTAAGTTGTATGGAGATTCCGACGCATCTTGTAGACACTAAACCTGATAATAGTATAATTTTGGATTTTTGAAAATTTTTTATTACTACCTTTCGTAGCGTCGCCAGACCGAAGCCCAACGCGTAGGTTAAGCGCCAAACCAGTTTTTACTAGTAAACGAGAAAGGAGTGTAATCAAAACTTGGTTTTTATGGGTTAGATTTTTTTGTTTTTTTTTTCAATAATAAAAAATGATAATATGGTAGCCACTGCTAACATTATATAACAATTATTTTTAAGCCCGCCATAGAAAGATTGCTATCAGTCTCATTTTCATGTTTTCTCGATAATGCCTCCGTCTTGTCAGACATTTTCAAGATTTTTTCACGCGTTTATAAAAATGTCGCGAGAGGCCCCGTTCTCCATAATAGATTGATGCGAAGCATCCCGCTGGCAGATATAATATCGTCTACAATGTGACGCGAGTGACACGTTAGCGATGATGAAAGAGTATGGAAATGCCTCCCGTTGTCATTTTGGAGGGCTGTCGCCACTCGCCGAACGTCATCCAATTCGCGCCAGAATGGATGTTGCGCATGCACGTTGGAACGCGGAGCAAAACGGAATTAAAGGATTGATTACCATTTAAAACACATTTTTTATTTTTAAATAGGAATTAACGTGTTTCAATTAAAAATAAACTTTATAATAGTGGTTGAAGACTTAAAAGTGCGGGAGTTAAAACAATCTAGTATATTAAAGATAACACACCGTTCGAGTCTCCAGGTGTATACAGAGTGCCATGCGATTGTGGAACATTCTATATACGACAAACCAAACGCAATATCGAAGGAACATATTGGAGCAATTAAAAACAACAACTCCAATATATCGGCAATCTGCGAACATGCATCCAAAGGGAATCTGTCACTTCATCAGATTTGACAAGACAAAAATCTTATCAAAAGAACCACACCTTATACCCAGATTAGTGGGGGGGTCCATTGAAATATACAAACATCCCAATTTCAATAGAGATGACAGTTACAAATATCAAGTATTTGGCGCCCTGTTCTTATGACATTGATTTAACCCTTGAGAGACATCGCAGTAAAGTCCGCCGATGTAACTAGTACATGTTGCACATTGGCGACCTCTATTGTAGAAGAAGTGAACACTCCACAACAAAGTGCATATAATTTATGGCCTCGAAAGCAGTAATCAGTCCGCCCTCTTCCTCGTATAAAATATCCGCAACCGCAAACAGTTAAACAAATCTAGTATATTGTTAAAAATCATATCTTTATATGTTTTTAAAAAGCGTTTTAAAACCATCGAAAAACATAAAAATTTATTGCAAATTTAAAAATTAATTATATTATTAATATTCAATCTTTCTTTATCATTTTATTGTAATTTTATTTTTATAATGGTAGCTTTATTGTGGCAAGAAAACATATTCTGCGTACGTATGAATGTTCCGTGATGACCACTTAGCGTGATTTCTATGACACTGAAAACGAATTATTTGGTCGCGGTGTGTCGATTAATGCTTATATTTTCTTGATTATTGTAAATAATGTTCGGTTTATTACTTATATATAAAAACGAAGTTATCGTCCTAAAGAAATGTAGTCTTGCATAGAAATTCTGAAATAAATTATTAATAAAAACCCACATACTAAAAAAAAAGCCAAAATATGCATTTTCATATATATATATTTAATATTAATGAGAGAGAGAGAGAGAGAGAGGGAGAGAGAGAGAGAGAGAGAAAGAGAAAGAGAGAGAAACAATAAAAAGCGAAAATATACATGTATGACTACCTATGTTTTGTTTTTATATTACGTTTCAATTCAAATAAAAATAATAAGAGACCAGAATAAACACATGATTTGACAATTGAAATTTACACAAAAAGTTTAGTATGCAAGCAACTATCGAATAAGTAACAATGCCATTTCTACAAGTGACGTGCGCGTGATTCTCATCTTAAATTAGACCTTTCTACGAAAAACTTACTAATTACACGGTTTCGGTAGGAAAAAATTCAGTTTAGGGTTCTTTTTCTCGATTTGACTACATCTATAAATAAATAAAAGCAAATTTGATTGCAAAAAGACTGCGCGCAAACAAGTGAGATAAAATAAAAATTGACATGAAGTTGCATACAGAAACATCGGAAATAAAACATCTTCCCGTAGCCATGAATTACGGTTAGAATTTTAAACCTATTTTTTCTTAAGATATCATCATCATCATTCTTGGCACTACAACCCTTGGTGGGTCTTGGCCTCCTCAATAATTTTCCTCCACTCATCTCGGTCTAGTGCCAGCTCTCTCCAGTTCCGAAGCTCTAAGGCAGAGATGGTCTTTGAGGACGTTGTCACTCCATCTTAATTTTGGCCTTCCTAAGCTCCTTCGCCCTACTGGCCTTTACTTTACTTTGTTGCGATGGCGATTATTTAATTAATATTTGTTTCTCAGAATCTTTATCTTTACTGATGCACAGCTTTTTTGCTTGTACGCGCTTCAAGCCACTGGTTCTACCCTCCTTGTAGAAAATCATTTTGATAAAGAGCAGATTAATATATCTCATCACATGTTGTTTTCTACGAAAACTTTTTGGATTATATAAAGTTGAAGTATTTGAAATGTTCTTCATCCAAAACATATTTAATATGCCCACCTTTTCATATCTTTATCCACGCATGTTCTCGAGATAAGGTATGCGGTACACGTGTACGATGTAATGGTGGAGACCCAGGAATGTGACTTAACAAGGCAAATTTCTCGAGCCTCTTTCTCCCCTAAAACCTCCGAAAAGCGCGCTGTCAGCAAACAATTAATGTTCAATCCATCATCTCGCAAATTTTCCCTGACATGGAAATTTACTTAAGCCCACGTGTATTAATAATAAATTCAACCCCCGAACAAAGCCCCTCAGAAAAGCCAAATCTTTTATAAATTGATGTAATATTAAGTCCGTTTTTTTCTGACTCGCACGCCCTTGGCTGAGTACGTGCTCACTATTAATCGGGAGATTGCTGTCAACGCACATTCGCGATAAGGTTCCGTGGGGCAGGTTCTACGGTAAGAATCCCGTCAGCTAAATTTCGGAGAACCCAAAATCTTCACGACCTTAAATTTCGTAGTTAGCTACTAGCATAAATGAGAGTCGTTTATACTGATCTAGTAATCAGGTAAAGAGCATCCCTTTCAACCCTACACTACCTCGGGGTTGAATTACAAACAAGTGACATATTATCATAGGTAAAAGCTATACTTCTTTGGCATACATAAAAAACACGTGCTGTATTAAATACCTTGCGTTGAAACATAAATGGACAATGCAAATGCGCATTCTATAAACTACTTCTAGAATTTATATCAAGGATATATTGTTTGTATATTCGTTGTGTGGATAACGTCCATTTGGTCATTATGTGCATTTTTGGTGAGTTTTCCGTTTGGCTTCAAAGTCAACTTATTTATAGTTTTGAGCATTTAAGGTAATAACATTTCTATTTGTCCATTCGTTAGTAATGTCTATATCTTTGATTTCTGTCATTATTGTTCTCATAGAATTATTAATTACTGAGTTCAAATTTTGTTTTATTTCTAAAGTATAAAAATTATTAATTTTATTAATTTTACGTGCGAGGAATAGAGAAGTTTAAGTGTACGTGATTGAAAATAATGATTATTATCTATGAATATTATAATATTTTTGAAGATGAATTTTTTATATTACGTTTTTGGTTGTATCCTCCGTTTAATAAGTTTATCGTAATACCTTTTGTAGGACGGATCATATATTTTTGTAGGATTTAACGTTTTTATAACAATTTTCGGAAACCCATTTACCTTCTGAGTAGGGAATTCAATCTGACGACTAAATTGTAATTCTGTGATTTCAGGGTTCGATTTTGATGATTCCAGGAATAATAAAAAATGCTCATTTTTTTGACATTTATTAAAAGGGACATAAAGAAAAATAACGAACATTAGAACATAAAATAGCGTAACAAAATTATACTAGATTTATAAAAAAAATCGTGCGTGTACTAATTAATGTAGACGCGGTAGAAATTATACTTATAAACTAAAATAAAGACAAACTTATATATTAATGACGCTCAAAGTATTGAGTTGTAAAAATCTACACTGATCATTGTCGATTATTTTGTCGAGTATCATGAAAAGAATTAAACTCATACTTACAGAAATCTAACCTCGAATATTTGAAATAATTGGGGCAAACGAAAAGTTTCTTAAATTAATGGTTCGCGTCTTAGATATAATAATTTCGTAATACTTCTGTCCCGCAAGTCCGTGATTTCCTGGGATTCACGGCAAAGAACACGAAATTACACAGCTGGAGAGAGACTTGAACCTCGAACCCACGGACCGCAGCGCGGCGACTAGACAACATAGCCATCATCGCTTCTCTGTGGCCCGTCAAAAGTATACAATACATATCGAGGGTAGAAAGCCAAAAAGGCTTTAGTGATTATTACGAACTTACAGGAAAGCTAAATAATGATTTGTCAATCTGATTTTGTCAATATTTCTTTTATTTTTAAAAATTTCCATATGTGTTTTAGATTAACGAATATGGAAATCGTTTAATAATAAAAGAAACATTGACAAAATAAGATTGAGAGAATTTTCTTTTATTCTCCTGTAAAATTCGAAATAACCACTAACGCCCTTTTGGCTTTCTAATCTCTATATGTATATAGTACAAGCGGTTTATCTAAGATGCAAACTATCAATTTGCGCGTCCTACGACAGGCTCTGTTATGTAAAAATATAAATAAATAATATTTAAAGCTGGTGGTGGCTATGTCGTGTTGCTGTTCGCGCAACTGACATTCGAACCTTTCTCAAGCCGCATTTTTCTAGTCGTGAACTCGAAATAAATTATTATATTTAGATATAAATGGAACACTAATTTCAAGTGAATTTCGTGGTCTCGCATTCTTGCTACATGCTTTCGCTACATGCCCCGCTACATGCTTTCACTGCACGCCCCGCTATATGCTGTTTCCCGCTACATGCATATCCGCTATAATAAAATTTTTACTCTGCATGCTTCCATTACAAATAAAAAATTACCCTGAATGGAACGAAAAAAGATAACATCAAAAAAAATATATTTTGACGAATAAAATGCCTTAAAAAAGAGTGTTTCATTATTTAGTGTTCATCTAGTTTTGGATACCCAAATTTCAGCCTTATTATTAATCGGAAAGTTTCGGGATTGTTCTAATTCTGGAATTCATAAATTCTATAACCTTGGATTGGATTAACTGATCCATAGTGTTGTTGCGAAGGTATGTGAAATATTGTCAATTAATATATTTTTAATAAAGAATTGAATCCTTTACAGGATTAAAGGGCTATGATAAACATAAAAGTAAAATAGGACTAAAAGGCTTTGTATAATTCAACAATGCACTCATAATAATTAAAGTAATGTTGCTAACATTTTTCATGTCAAATATTGCGTTTATCTTCCACTTGTACAAACTACTGACATCTCTTAAAGATGCAATGCACCTTTAAGTTTCGTTTCGGTCCGCGACAACAGATGTCATTAGTTTCGTGTATTTTCAAGATTTGAAATAAACAGAGGTTAGGTATAAATTAAGTAAACAGCAAGCTTGAAGTAGAGAAAGTGATCAATTGTAAAATGTACACCATAATATAATAAATAATTATTGATAATTAATTACTTTTAATTACTTAAGTAAAGATCATTTATAAACATTTAATTTTTATGGGGGTTCGATTATTATTTACAAGCCGGAACAAACCACGGAACATTATTTTAGTATTATTTATTATAATATACATACTCGTAATAAAATAAAAACCCCGTCAAACTTCGAACGTAGGTGGCTTAAATTAATGGTTCGCATTTTAGGTAAACCCTTACAATGCGTAATATATTAAATATATTTTTGACGGGCCGTGGAAAAGCGGTGGTAGCTACGTCGGTAGTTGCCAAATTGCCGTCCGCGCGTTCGAGATTCCAGTCTTTCTCCAGCAGTGTAATTTCATTTTTAAGTTGCGAATTCCAGGAAGCTTAAGACTTACGGGACACATAGAAAACAAAATTATTGTATTTATAACATAGAATTTTGAAAATCAAAACAATAAATACAAAAATAAGGGCTGTGTCGGTCAGGAATCAAACCAGACCGCGAGGCAGGCGAGCATTTTAACAACGATTATTATGAATAAATAATGTCGGCTGTAGTAATATTTTTTTGTTCCCACATTTTTTATTGAAGCGATAATTACCTTTTTATATACTGAGAAAAATTAATTTCACATCATTAGCGTAAACACTACCTACCCATTTTTTATTTATTTATTAAATGAGGATAATTTTTGTTCTCTGTAAAATTGGCTATATATTATGATGTCCATTCACCGTGAAACATGAGATTATTTTAAAACATATTAGAAAAACATCAAAAAGACAGCTCATAAGAAGGAAACGTCCCGGAAAATGAGTTATTCGATGGGTCAACCTAAAAATAAATAATCTGGAGAAAAATACAATCTCTTCCTATAAAAACATTGTATCACAGTATGTGCAGAAAAAGATTTTAAATAACAAGTCTCGGTAAGAATTTTAAAATCCTTCCGGATAAATAATTCCGAAAACTGTTAAGTTAAAAAGCTTAATTATTAAATGTATTCATATCGATAACAAAGTTAATGGTGCTCTTGATACCACTATGGCCAATAAAAACCTGTCAAAAGAAGCAAGACTAGCGCTACATAATGGCGTTCTAGTGCCAACTCTGATGTATGGAAGTGAAGCCTGGAATTGGCAAAAAGGGAATGAAAGCAGACTGAATGCGGTGGAAATGCGGTCACTAAGGCGCTTGCGTGGAAAATCTTCGGTTGATAGAGTGAGAAATTAACAAATTAGAAGTAAATGTAATGCTGGCTGTAGTGTGGTAGACAGAATAAAGAAAGGAATGCTGAGATGGTTTGGTCATGTAGAACGTATGAGCGAGGAAAGGATGGTTAAGAAAATATATGGGACAAGTATTGAAATCAACAGGAATAGGCGTCCGCGAAAGACCTAGCATGATAACAACCGTAGAACTTGCATGAAAAGATGTATGAATGTAGCCGAAGCAAAAATAGTGTGCCAAGATAGGAAATATGGCGTTCTATCCTCTCTGTCCCCTGTGGGGAAACGGCGTGATGGTAAGTTAGTAGTTAGTTAGTTATTTAGTATTAGTTTATGTAAAAAAGTAATTTGTAAATTGTCTCAAAGAAATTCTCGATTTAATAAAAAACGAAAACATTTATCCTGGCGTTATCTAGCGAATATTACTCAAAGTTTTTTAAAA
>JADDOH010024977.1:0-56341 GCA_016648135.1 Agrypnia vestita | reverse complement strand
CTTTCGTCGCTGCATTTCCGTAGAAACAGCTAAAAACGTAAAGTTTTCGTTTCGCAAGTTTTGACGCCATTTTAGTATTCAGATATGTAATTTACATCAGAATCTCACCGAACAAGTTCCCAGTTTTAATGGAGCACACAAAATCATTCGTAAATTACTTATATCATAATCAAATGATTATGGTAATGTGATAATTTTTCCCGCACTTCAGTGAAGATATTAATTCAAACTTGTCTATTTGGCATTTAAAGTCTGATGACATTTATGAATCACGTTTCTGTGAAAATGATTAGTGTCGTGGAATCCCGCGTCGTTCGAAAACAATACCGAATAAGGTCCTAGCGCCCAGAAAGCCATGGACATGGTCATCCGGACATCATAGTCCTGACAGTTAAAAACAAGAGAGTTTTGATACTTCAACACCGCATTCTACTATACATCGATGTACACATACATTCAGATCTCTCCGTGAATACACACATCAGCAAAACTGTCAGCGAATGTTTTTATCAACTGAAGACCCCATGGCAAGAAGTTGTTAACTAACATTCAAGTCATTTTGAGATAATTAGACAGTTTTATTGCTAATTCAAGATCAATTTTTATTGATTTATGTCACTAAAATATCAAAAAAGTATTTACAAAGTAAAAAAAATGCATTTATGCACCAAAAAATAAAAATATACTAATTTTCCCTAAAAAAATGTAGTCAACATCCATTTTTTCGCCTCTGGAACTTATTTTTAATAGAATAACGCCTTTTTAAAATTGTTAATACACCATCCATTATCCAAAATTACAAAATAATATTTTAGCATGTTAATTAATAATACAAAACATGGTACGTACCATTTAAAATTATTGAAAAATAATATAAAAGTACATATTATAATAGTCTTCAAATAAAAACAAATATATGACAGTACTGTCAGAGTAAAATTTGTAATAACCATAAATATTCCAATAAAATTAAAAGGCGTGTTAATTTCGGAATGATGGCATGAACATGTTATTATTGAAGATAACATGTTCTTCCCATTAGTAACTGATTTGATTTTTATGAAAAAGTATAGTTAACATGTTCATCCCTATGTTTTGAACGTGTTCTAATTATTTTTAAGTCCTGAACTTATTTCCAATGGGAAGAGCGTACATTATTTAGTTTACAGGGCCTATTAAGTTATTTTTGACAAAAATTTTAGTTAACAACTTCTTGCCACGGGGTCTTCAACTGAGACAGATTAAAAGTATTCGCAGACATCTTCCCTCTGAGGCTGCCCGTCTACTCATTAATGCATTTGTTGCATCACGTGTGGACTACTGCGATGGTATCTACGCTGGCCTACCCATGTCTCAGCTTGATAGACTACAATCTATTCTAAACACTGCAGGACGGATAATATGTGGAACGTCAAAATTCTCGCACATAACATCCCTTCTGCGAGAATTGCACTGGCTTCGTTTTTCTGAGAGAGTAGAGATCAAACTGTGTTGGTTGATGTACAAGGCAACTTGTAACATGGCGCCTCTGTATCTTCAGGAGCTCTGTATTCCAGACAACATAAATGGAAGACGTCAAACTCTCAGATCAGCGTCTTCTTCAGCGGTAGGAAGGGTTGTGGAACCGGCGAGTCCGTTCCAGAAAACTAGGTTCAGCGAACGGGCATTTGCGGTGGCGGGCCCCAAAGCGTGGAACTCTTTGCCCTCCCTGATAAGAAACACGGATTCAGAGACTTTATTTAAGAAAAGACTTAAAACGCACCTGTTTACAAAATCTTTCCCAGAACATTTTTAATATTCATTGTTTTCTTTTATTATTTTAAGTTTTGAACTGTTTTTCTTTTTCATTTTGTTATTCTATGCTTTTAGTATGTAAGATTTTTTTGTGTGTAAAGCGCCCTTGAGGTGAAATTTTCACAATTTGCAACATTCTTCTGACGTAAGTACACGCAAGGTCAAATGGCAAACCAGATTGAGTAAGAATCAGCTGTCATCTGTCAAATTGGCTATCACTGCCAACTCGAAAAACAAACCTCTAATAAACACCCTGTATTTAAACACTAATGGCATAAAATTATATTTACAATAAAGCTTATATCAAACGCACATGCTCATTACTGGCATGCTTTTGTCATAGAATAGAGAAGCTCTTGTTCAAAATGGAAACTTTACAAACTGAAATAGGAAATTCAAATACCAATAAATGAAAACAGTTCCAGAGTTTTCATCCGCGCATTTTTGATTTTAGTTTTTATAATTTTTATTGTAAGATTTGAACCATTCATGTCTTTTATTAAAGTTTCATAAACATTATTTCTCGCTATATTATTTTTACACAGCGGTGACCGAGTATTCCACAGACATTCTTGATTCCTTTAATAAGTCACGAAAAGTAATGTTTTGTCATCTCCCCAACGCGCCATATTTGTTTCATCTGTCGCGGACTGAGAAGATCGCATCGATGATCGATACTAGCCGCGAATGACATTAGCATGCTCATAAGCAAGCCTGTTCACACATGCTCAAAAGATACACCCTCCACCCGCAAATCAAATGAGCACGCTCATTACTAGCAATGTGCATACACACTTGCTACTAAGTATATAGTAAGTAATAGCTCAAGAAGCTCAATACTGCGCACGCTAATGTGCCACTAATGAGCATGTGTATCAGTATCTTTATGAGTTATTATTAGTTACGAGACACCCTTTATAATACAATGATTTTACCTATTTAATTTATTATTAATTAAACCAATTATATACCAATCAGACAGACTATTCAGAGAATTTAATGTACTGGACGTTAGACAGCTGTTCGTTAAGTCTATCCTCATCTTCTACATCAAAAACACAAACCACCTAACAGCAACCAGTAACTCGCATTCACATAATACTAGACAAGCATTACGAAACCTTGACGAAATACCAAAAACTAAGACAACACATGGACAGAAAAATTACTCATACATAGGGCCTAAAATATTTAACATATTTAAAACAGACTTCCCGACAATCAGAATATACTCAATAAATAAAATAAAAGCTTTAGCAAACAACTGGCTTACCTCCAAAGGTAAAACAGCAACTGAAAACTTACTTACTGTAATTGCATAACAATGTCTATAAATAAAAATATATACCTATATAAATAAATTAATTAATTAAGGAAAATAAAAAATAATCTTAAACTAAAGTCTAACCCTTTTTACATTAAACAATTATTCTACACATATTTACACTTGGACTTATGACTCACACAACTTACCACTAACACTGCACTTGATACTTTGTAGATACATAATTCCTACCTTATGAAAATAAATATTACTGACGAACTTAAAAAAAATATTATAATTGTGTTCTACAACGCCACTCTGGGACAGGCGTAGCCTAGTAGAGTGGCATAATCCACAAATTTAACAACAACAAAAAAATGTGTAATTTATCTTATATTGTTATTATTAAATTAGTATTAAGTACCTTTATTTGTAAACAAGGATTTTTTGAAATAGATAAATAAAATAAAAATAATAATAAAAATTAGCTAAATAGTGTTTTTATAATTGGTGCAGAACCTTGTATATAGATACACACCTAGTCTAGTTCAAAAGGAAACACGCGACGACCACAAATGAACGAATTCGACCACATCCTTAGCGAACGTAATCAGGGAACTCCTTCTAATTAATAAACCTCAAATTCTTAAGTACTTACACAGAAAATGCCTGGGACGAAACAATACCTAGCTTCATAGCATCGACAATATCAGACAGCCTGGAGAAATTAGTTCATTTGGACCAAATCCAGTAACCATGTTCTTAGGACATACTTTCATATAAAAATATTGTTGAAATATAATATGGTGGTGCACGATAGGAGTTAAAAATTGAAAATATTGATTTTCAGGCGTATTGTAGTAGATATGTTTTAAGGCTGGACATTCACTGCTAATGCATATTTCTGCATTTTTATACGAAAGTGTGTGCTTTTATTATTCATTTATATCAGAATGAATTTCTAGACTGCATTTTTTTAAGGCAATATAGAACTTTTGTTCTTATATAAAGGTAATAAAATGAACATTATTTAGAATAATTAAGAAAATGATTTTTTATACGTATATAGTATACTTCATTATCTAGAATGCGCACTAAGGAAATTAAGAAATATTTAATATTAATAAAGTTATAACATTTTAAATTTGCAAGTAATTTTTACATTTTTTGTTGATTTTAAAACCCTTTTTATTTAAATAAAGAGATGATTTTAAATAGTATATTCTATTTATTCCCGTATTTGAAGGCTTTACTCATTTAATAAAAGTTTTTTTTAAATAAAAACACCTCAATTATTATTTAAATATAAAAATCCCAAAGTATGTGGCAATGCTCATGAATGAGCATGCTCAAAGCTAACAATCAAACACACGTGCTTATTACTGGCATGCTCTTGTCATAGAATAGAGACGCTCTTGTTCAGAATGGAAACTTTATAACTACAATAGGAAATTCAAGTGAACCAATAAATCAAAATAGTTATAATTTTTATTGTAAGATTTGAATCATTTATGTATTTTAATAAAGTTTCATAAGCATTATTTCTTTCTATATTATTTTTATATAGCGGTGTATTATATTAGCGAGTATTCCACAGACATTCGTGATTCCTATATAAGTTACAAAAAGTAATGTTTTGTCATCTCTCCAACGACCCATTTTTGTTTCATCTGTCGCGGACTGAGTATATCGCATCGATAATCGATACTAGTCGCGAATGACATTAGCATGCTCATTAGCAAGCCTGTTCACACATGCTCAAAAGATACCCCTTCCACCCGCAAATTAAATGAGCATACTCATAAATCAACCGGCGGTCGCTCATGCGCTGAGCATGCTCATCACTAGCAATGAGCGTACACGCACGCAAGTAGCAATAGCTCATACCGGGCATGCTCACGTGCCTATAATAAGTATGTGCATCAGTACCTTAAAAATATTTTTCATATTTTGGCAGATTCACTGGTATAAACCGAAATAACACAAAAACCTTCAGAAACGGATACCACTTATCACCACTTAGCACTTATCCTGCAGACAGTTTTAACAACTAAAAACAACTGTTATTCATATACTGTCATATTGATAAGGCAGACGAGCGATTGTTGTACTGATAAGGCAGACAATCGATTGTTGTCCTGATAAGGCAGACAATCGATCGTTGCACTGATAAGGCAGACAATCGATCGTTGCACTGATAAGGCAGACAAGACAGCGCGCACAGATTGCGAGCGCAGCATCACAGAAATGTCGCTTGTTTCGGGATCCTGAGAAACCAAACTGAAAGCCACAAATGTAACGTCAAATAACCCGCAATGATGATCTTTGGTTACATCGGCACGATGGCCTAAATCGTTTTTAAAGCCTCTGTCGGAATAAAGTAAATTATACGAATTGAAAGGTCAAATTCGAACGAATTCAAAAAAGAGTAGCTTGTTGGTCTTATGGTTAGGACACTCGCCTCGTGATCCAATGGTCGCGGGTTCGAATCTCAGCCCATACTAGCAAGTTAGTCCTATTTTCATAGCACAAGCGTTTAGCTTAGTTTGAAAATAGTAAGAATATTGATGTGACACGTATTCCGTGTTCGCATCTCTATTTTAAAAAAAAAAAAAAAAAACATTATTTTTGCAGCACTATAATTATGCCTTCAATTCACGCGCATGCAGCGCCGCGGGAATAAATTCTCGAAACTCGTTGACATTTTTCGTTGTAGGAGCATACCCGGCTAAAAATTTACTTGAAATATGCCAGTCGAATCGAATTTAATGGACTAAAAATATCTCTCCCTTAATATCTTCCGTTCTTTTTTATTTTATTGTTATTATTTTCGTTAAAGTGTTTCTAAGTATTAATGTTTCCTTTTTTCTCCCTTTTTTCTCCCTCGTGGCGTCTGCTTGTCTTCTTGTCTGACGAAAAAACTTTGGATCCATTTTAAACCCCTTTCCCGTGATCCAATCGAGTTGAATCTTTGCAAGCAGACTCGCGGCGACGATCAAGGAGATCTGTCAAATTTTCTTTAAAAAAAATTATTAAATTTTCTGATTTTTCAAATTTTGAATGGTTTTTTCATACAACTTATTAAGTTGTATGAAAATATTTCGACGCGTCTGGTAGACGCGAAACCCGATTATAGTATAATTTTGTATTTTTGGAAATCTTTTATCACTCCCTTTCGTAGCGTCGCCCGACGCGTAGGTTGAGCGAAAAAAAAAAGTTTCAAATGAGTAAATGAGAAAGGGAGCATAATAAAAACTTGGTTTTTATGGGTTACTTTTTTATTACTAATCATTGTTTAAATATAGACAAAGCCTTCGCTTGTAGCAAAAACTTCGGGGAAGTCACATTTATTCAATTTTGAATAGAAAAACATTCTTTAAACTTGAGTGAAATGTTGACAAATATGGAGATAAGCGACATCAAAGTAGCTTGCTAGTAGTCATGGCGCTCGTTGGTGGTCGATGGTTCGAGCCTCATTCCAGGACACTAGCAAGTTAGTATTATTTTCATAGTACAAGCGTTGGGCGTATTTTGAAATTAATAAGAACACTGATGCGACACGCATTTTGTTCGCATCTCTGTTAAAAAAAGTTTGAATTTTTAAAAATATTTCTGACTTATTATACTAGTTGGACTACTACTTAAGTAACTTTGATGGATTATAAAAAATGCATTCGCTCTAATAAAAATCAAAGAAAAGAAAAAATCTAAAAAAATAGGTTTTTTAAATTTATACAAGGTTTTCATCATTTTATTTTATTTATATCAAATGTATATGTGTGCATATATGTACATTCTTATATTATGGAATATTTACAGGATGTCTCTTAGCTAGAAGCAAAAAAATTACAGGTGGATTCCTGTCTTGATAATGAGTCGAAAATGTTCATTCAACCATGACTTAATATTATGGAGATAAGCAAAATCAATATTTAATTTTTTTCAATATTTCTGACTTATTTTTTCGATAAATTGTTATTACAGTAACTTTATCGATTATGAAAAATTAAATAAAATTAATAAAATGATATAAACGTTGCAAAAATTGATCTTTTTTTACAAGGTTTATATCATTATATTTGAGTTGTATTGAAGCGAAGTTACTGTAATCACAGTTCAACTTTTTGCAAAAAATAATTGAGAAATATTGAAAAAAAATGTAAACTTTAATAAAGCACATCTCCATAACTATTGATATTACGTCATCGTTGCTTGACCATTTTCGATTCATTTTCAAGACAGGAATCCACCTGTAAAGTTTTTGCCACTAGCTATGAGACACTGCATATAATGTATACAAATTTCTGGCGACTCCTAAAGTGAGCTATTAGTTGGAGACTTCCTCAGATCCGTCCAACTAGAGCTTGCCTAACGTAACTTGGCGTGCGGCGACTTTGGAACTAAAACCCGCCCCGCCCGCACCCGGCGGTAACCCCTCGCCCTGTCATTCAGTTCAATCTCGCATTTGCGCGCGAGCTGCGACATCTTGATTTCCAATATACACCGAATTATGTCCAAAACAGTCTTGCAACACCTTGCAGGTGGTGCAAGGACGATTGCCAATGTAGTTTTAAAGTTTTGCGAAGCTGAAAAAGCAAGTAATGGACCGATATTACCGTTTGACAGGGCGGCCGCCATTACTGGTTTGTTTCTTTAGTGTTGCCCGGTCAAATTTCTATTATCTTCTTCTTCTTCTTCATCAGCCTTCGTCTGAATCCACTGCTGGATATAGGCCTCTTCCTTCTTTTTTCAGCCTTCCTTGTAACAACAAGGAAAGGAAATTTCTATTATAAAATATATTCGTCAATGTATCGGACACTGCATATTATGTATTGTGTAATAAATTTACACCCTGGCAACTTCTGTTTCGCGACAAGGACGCCCTCCCTCGCATGCCAATTTATACTGGGGGCACTCTAGACGTCCATCGTGATCTTCCCTCGACTATGCCTTGCCCCACATTTGTGTATTCCTCGCTACGCCACTGACGCTCTTAATACGTCGCTTGTAGAATTTAATATAAATTACTTTCTTTTTTACTCCCTTTATATTAACTCGTGGCGTCTGCTTGCTTGCCGTCAAAAAAAAATTTGACCCTTTTCCCGTGATCCAATCGAGCTGAAACTTGGCAAGTAGACTCGTGGCGACGATAAAGAAGATCTATCAAATTTTCGTTAAAAAAAATTATAATTATAGTATAATTTCGGATTTTTAGAAATTTTATTGGTTTTTTCAAATTGGAATCATTAGAAAAGTTTGATTACTAGCAACGGCGGCCCGATAACGTCGCGGAATATTTTCTAAATTTGAATTACTCCGTCGGTATGCATAATAGGTACTTCACTACGAATGTCGAAAATCTAAATTGACTGACAAATGTTTTTAGAATTTAATCTACAAAGCGTGAAGTGTCTTATCAAAGCTCAAAACATCTGACATTTTAGAAATATATTAAATACTGTAAGTTTAGTGTTATGTTATATGTTTTAATTCGTCTTTAATTGTTGTTATATTTTACAAACAAAGGGAGTATAATAGAAACTTGGTTTTTATGGGTTCCTTTTTTTTAATCGCATACAATCAAGTTGGCGTTTATAAATTAGCAAGCAAACTTCTTCCACTGGCTGATAAGCGACCTGGACTTCCTCGCCTGCAGGAAGTCGGAGCTGGCAGAAAGCCGCCGATGGTGAGCTGCTAATCAGGCTACCGCGGTTTCCGCCCCAAAGGTGCGCCGTCTTATCAAACCTAGGCCAGAAAACTTGCTGGTGGATGACTTTTCTAATAAACCGTGTTCTATATGGATGGTGAACATAATACGCCGCGATGTTAGCGATAGCTTACTTCCAGTGAAAATATATTTAAAAAAAATTGTTACGGCTATAGTTAGTAATACAAACGAATCACAAATTTGATGAAAAAAAAATTCCCTGGCGTAATAAAGGGTCCTGATTACATAAACGAAGTCAAATTTTTGCGCTAGCTAGTTTAAAAGCAGTTATTTTACGTTTAAAAATGACATATTTTTGACACTTCACTCCATAGATGCCCATTTAAAATATATAATAATAATAATAATAATAATAGGTCTTTATTTCAGCTTGTTGAGAATAGATTCTCACCTCGCCATATAGATATATATATACATATATAAGTAAAAATAGAAAACCAACAACAGACATACAAGTAGAAAAAGAAATAAAAACATGTCGAAATTAAAAATAGAAAGTAGAAAATAATAATAATAATAGATAAATACATTAAAAAATAATGGAGAAATAATGTTGCATAATTAGTGTCCATCTTTTATGCATTGGGGAGTCAAGCCACACAGCAGCTGCTTGAATAATGGAGTTGCTAGACCCCACATCCTCTTTCTTGCGCTAGCTATCTTCAGTCGTTGGAGGGCAGCAAAGCCATGGACCCTGTGTTCTGCGAACGTATGAGATGCACTGCAACGCCAGGGTAGACCGAGATTATTATATTACACTCTCATAGAGTTATAGGACAGCAGAGTGTGTCTGGACCACAGCTCACTTGCGTATAGATTCGTGCAATAAGAAACGAAAAGCTATCTTTTCACTCCGTTACTGCATCTAGAAAACTTCCTGGCTAGCATATGTTTTTGCTGTTTTATTTATAGAAATTGACAGATCACGTTTATCATAAGTGGGCCCATTCATTATCTTTCATGCCAACTATGCGATCCTGCATTACGCCGGCGCGGCGGCTTGCCATGCGATATAATGAATGCACCGCATTAGCTGAGAAAAAATCACTGTGAATTTGAATTTGAAGATTATTGTTCCCAAGAGCTGATTTTCTATGGTTTCTTATGTCAAAAATGGTTCGTTTTAAACTTAAAATAACTGCTTTTAAACTTGCTTGCGCCAAAATTTGACTTCATTTATGTAATCAGGACCCTTTGTTACGCCAGGGAAATTTTTTTTTTCATCAAATTTGTGATTCGTTTGTATTACTAACTTATTCCTAAATTATTATTGTTTTAATCTACTTATATTCATTAATTACACCTACATGTTTCGGAAAAACCTTTCCATCGTCAGGGTGTTTTATAAATGTCAAAATATCAAAAAGAATGATGTCTTTTGTTTTTTGGTTTACTAAATTATTTAAAAATATATTTTAAGTATTATTCCTGAAGTTCTTGATTACGCAAAATTATTGGAAATTTTTTTAGAATTGGACTAGTTAAATTTAATCGATTATTAATATTATTTTGTTTACTTTTACATGCTTTACTAATTACTAATGATTCTAAATTATTCAATTCCAGACCAAATTTATTAATGTGTAAAATAGAAAGTCCTAATTTTTAATCAAAACCGTGATCATTTTCTTATTAATGATTTGCTAATTTCCACCGGTATCAATATATTTTTTTAATTCAGACAGTGAAAATGTATCAAAGAATGAATTTACAGTTTAACCGATCAGTATCGTTGAAACTTTATTACCATTAAATAAACTAACCCGCATTTTTTTTTTGGAAAATGCGAGACGTGTAGATTCTTTAAAAATATATTAAATCTTTATTTAATCTTTATAAATATATACATTATTTAATCTTCACGAACGGCATTAAATGCGAAAGTATACAGGGTGTACCAGAGCTAGCAGCAGAAACTTTGCCGGTAGATTCCCGACTATGTTATGAGTCTAAAATGTTCGAGCAACCGTGACCTAACATCAATAGTTATTGAGATATGCGATATCAAAGATTGCATTTTTTTTCAATACTTCTGATTTATTTTTTATAAAAAGTTGAACTACCATTACAGTGACTTGTATCGATTATGAAAAACTCATTTACTTCAAAAGTATCTGTTTTATTTCAATAAATAAAATAAATAAATAAACAATCCTGTGTCATCGTATAACAGACTTCCATACATGTTTCTCGTATAAAAAGCCTCGCTCTGTGACATTTATATTAATTTAAAAATAATATTTTAAAATGGCTTTAAACCTTATGGTTCAACAGCACGCAATCGACTCTGGAGGCAAAAAAGATGAAGATGTCAACATCTGGTCGGCATGTTGGCGCGGCGGGCTGTCTGCGCGCCGCGGGGTGACCAATCTGCCACACGGTCCACCGGGACTTTTATGGAAATACTAACTGCAACCCGTCAAAAATTACGGTACTTTTACATGCAGGTCCCTAAAGGATATGTAGCCGTAAACCCGTGAAATAACAATAACGACTTTGATTAAAATATTTGAACATTTTTTTTTTTGTATTTCCCCTGCCGGCAGGTAATGGTGCTATTTTAAACCCTGGCCATTGTGCGTAAGACTGAACATTGCTTCGCGACTTTGCTAAGTCCCGTACATTGTATATTTTTGAATGTCCACGGAGAGGCGGCGGTGGCAAATGCGTTGAGGCCCCCGGACCACTGTGAAAAAATATTTTTAATTTTTTGTTTGTATGTTGAATTATCCTTCAGCAAAACTTTGAATGCGTTTTTCTCAAAAGTACATTTTTCAACCTGGTTGACAGCACATCAGAAAAACTATGCATCCGATTTGCATGCGCCAAGTCGTAAACTGTTTGAAAATGCAGTCTCTACGGCACCACGTAGGGATTTTTTTTATAAAGGGCCACCTTCTATTTTTTTTTAATAAATGATGAAAATTTTCTATAGAAAATCGAAAATAAAATTCGCTAGTCCGCCATTTTTTTTTAGATATCGAAATTCCCTCAAGTGATGCTATAAACCTGTATGTCTAGTTACTAAATATTTATTTCATTTTTCGGTTGTATCCTGTGGCTTAATAGCTGTCAACCACCCAGCGGCAAATTCGTCAGAGTGTCCTCTTGGAAGCAGCGTACACCGAAAACTATACTTAAGATTTGAGTAAAAAAATTTGTATGCAGTCTTCAATATGTATATATATACTATGAGTAATAAATAAAAAAAATTCCATGTATCGTTTGCTTGAAAATAATTACGAAAAATACACCCTCATACCGCGCGCGCACAGTGGTCTGGGGCCTTAAGCGGCCGGTTCGGGTTTGCTGTCCCGGGTTCAAGTCCCGTCTCCGGTCGTTTAATTTGTTTTTTTAGCCGTGAACTCGAACGAAGAAGACAGACATACAGACGAACAGATGAAGAAATTATTACAATCCGACAAGTTAATTTTGTTCCCCCTTCTTAACTCTTCCCAACCGCAGTAACACATGTCTCCCCAGTAAATAAATCTGGAAAATTTCCTTTTTATTTTTTATTTTTATTTTTATTTATTTCTTATGATATATGGGGTATCTCAAAGCAAAAATTTTACAGATGGATTTCTGCCTTGATAATGAGTCGAACATGTTCAGGTAACCATTACCTAATAGCAATAGTTATGGAGATATGCGATATCAAAGTTTGATTTTTTTCTTTCAATATTTCTGACTTATTTTTTGCAAAAACATTAACAATCAATCTTTTATTATCGCTTGTACATTATCTCTGACATTTTACAATCGCTCACAACGCAATACTACTCTATTTTTTTATTCAAACACAAAAGAACAGCTCTCTTTTGTTTTTCTACTCGGGTAAGAACCCTTCCATTTCTTCGCTATTTATTAATCATGTTAGTTCTTATTTCAACCACTGGGCATACCGGCCCGCCGTTCTGCGCATGTGACACTTTTCTATGGAACTGTCAAATGTCAACGAACAGCTCGTTACAATATAATAACTTTTATCGATAATGAAAAACTCATTCGGTTTAATACAAGTCGAATAAAATGATGAAAACCTTGCTAAAATTGAAAATAGATTTAACTTATTAACTAACCATCACGCCGTTTCTCTGCTGGGGTAGGCTTAGAGGATTGAACACCATATTATTCTATCTTGGCACACCACTATTCGGCTACATTCATACATCTTCTCATGCAAGCTCTTCGGTTGTTGAGGCTTTTAACAGGGCCATCCTCCAATACTTATTGTTCAAAAAAAACAACTAAAGACGCATTTGTTTATACAATCACATAAAAACTTGTAGAATCAGATCGTTACAATACTGCCTTATGTTTTCCGCCCCTAGAATGCACTCCGCGAAAATACCTGATTCTTCCTGGCTATTGTAGTTTAAAATGTCAATTCCATTTTTTGCACGTCATCTGGTGAATTAGTCAAAGTAAATAAGTGTTTTAGCCAATAAATTGTTTTGTGTGATATACAAATGATCCAACTATGCCAGATCTTTCGCGGGCGCTCTCTATACCTGTTGCCTTCAACACTTGCCGGATATATTTTCTCAACCATCCTTTGCTCGCTCACACCACACTCATACGTTCTACGTAGGGTTGCCACCCGTACTGTATTATAAAGTATTGTACGTTATTTCGGGTAATTGTACTCACTTTATGAGAACGATAAAGTACGCGAAACTACTTTATTTAGCATGATTTGATTTCTCTGGGATTCATTTTACTTATAGCGTACAAAAAAAGTTGATCGTAGAAATTTTTGCGTAAAACGGAGCGAGAGAGTTAGCGCTTGTTCAGACACAGCGGGAACCGTTCAGTTTCAGAATCGCGTTTCAAAACACGCGATTTGTGTCATCTGTTCACACAGCCGCGGTTAATAAGCGATTTGTGCGCGCGAAAATAAACGTCAGTTTGACAGTTCTGGTGCCGTTCTCCATCTTTGAATATCAGAGATATATTCGCTCATTACTTTGTTAACGACGGCCGTGTTCCATGGCAAGACACATAAATATCATTCTGTCAGTTCATTTTTGGTGAATAAATACCTACTTCTCTAAAATACTCTTTTTTTCCACCATTTCCAAATATCTCCACCAACTCCTGCCAAGCTTGGTTCTTGGCATATTTGAGTAATCCTCACACTGAAGATCACATATTACAGGTCTTTTCTCCACTTCATCAATAAAAAGTTCAATGACAAAGCGATCCATAACCATAAAAAATATAATATAATCCACGCGCGCTCCTGTCGTGACATGGAACGTGCGGTGCCCGCAACGCGACTGAACACTCTCGTAAGGCCCCATAGTAATAGGATCGTGCGGGTGCCGTGCGGGTCTATTTTCTAGCGGTTGGGTTGCGGGCACCGCAGCGGTTGACTAACCGCACGGTTGTGTCTGAACGATCACATACAAACCAAGGTAAATGAGACCCGCACGGATCTCATGCGATTTTGAAACGGCACGGTTCCCGCTGTGTCTGAACAAGCGCTTACCGGGGTCGATGACGTTATCGATTGTCGCCGAATAGGTTCGATAATTGACGATATACCCCGTGGCGGTCGCCACATAAACGCTCGTCTTTTAATGCAACCTAACCTCAAATGTCAACATAGTCAAATGTCATTGTAAAAAATTCTTGTTTGTTTTGTGTATGGCGGATTGAGTGCAGTTAAAATACGATTAATCGGTTTTATGTGGGCTTTATATAGTTTTTTCTGTGATGAATAGCAAATGGCGAGACGAAAGAAACAAAGCGTCTCTGAATCTGATAAAAATGAATGACTTATTTACTTTAATTTAATAATATAGACTGCAAACGTGCTGTGCAGTTGTTTAGTAGTGATAATTATTCGTTAAAAGTTGCTAAAAGTAATGAAAAATATGCTTTTAAGCAAAATTAAAAATTGAAATAAATCGTACTTTATTTTGAAACAATGTACTTTTTTTTCTACCTTTAATAACCAATTTACTTTGAAAGTGATTAAAAAAATCTGGTATCTGGTACGTTTTGAATATCTTGAAACACGCGCAAACAGAAAGACAAACTTCCGTCATTTTAAAACCGGTGGTTTCTATGGTTTAACACCGAATTTGCTATTTCAACCACAGAGTTTAAGTAAGAGAAGTGTGACATGTAATTTTTAGCAATTTTTTTAGTTGTCCTCGTATTCCACATTCATCCATTTCTGTAAATAAAATTTCGTGTTCCAGTGTGTCGAATGCTTTTTTGAAATCTATAAATATTATTCCTCCTTTCTTTATCATTAAAATAATTCACAAACTGGTATTGCATTTTTACTCCCTTTATATTATTTCGTGGCGTCTGCTTTCTTGCCGTCAACAAAAACTTTGGACCGATTTTTGACCCTTTTCCCGTGATCCAATCGAGCTGAAACTTGGCAAGTAGACTCGTGGCGACGATCAAGAAGATCTATCAAATTTTTGTTAAAAAAATTAATCATTATAGTATAATTTCGGATTTTTAGAAATTTTATGGTTTCATTCAAACTTAGGAATCATTAGAAAAGACTGGAAAATTAAGCAAAGGCTGCCCAGATAACCGTCCAGGCGGAATATTTTCTAAATTTGTATTACTCCGTCGGTATACATAATAGGTACTTCACTACGAATGTCGAAAATCTAAATTGACTGACAAATGTTTTTAGAATTTAATCTTCAAAGCATGAAGTGTCTTATCAAAGCTCGAAACATGTGACATTTTAGAAATATATTAAATTCCTGTAAGTTTAGTGTTATGTTGTATGTTTTAATTCGTCTTTAATTGTTGTTATATTTTACAAAGAAAGGGAGTATAATAAAAACTTGGTTTTTATGGGTTACTTTTTTTAGTAAGTGATTGTTTTTGTGTGATGCGCCCTTGAGGTGAGTAGGTACCTACGAAAACGGCGCTACACAAACGATCCGACTATTATTATTATCTGATCGTGCCAGGTATCTCTATCCTTGTTGTCTTCAACACTCGCCCCATATATTTTCCTTACCATAATTTTCTCGCTCATACGTTCTGCCTATCACACTATACAGCCAGCATTACTACTCACTTACTTACTTACCATCACGCCGTTTCCCCGTGGGGGTAGGCAGAGAGGATAGAGCGCCACACTCTTCTGTCCTGATATAGAACTCTCGCCTTATCCACATTCATACGCCTGCAAGATAGACGGTTGCTGAAGCTTCTAACGGGACCATCTTCCAGCATCTGGTTAATCTGGTCATGCCACGTCTTCCGCGGTCGCCCTCTCTTTCTGGCGCCGTCAACACTTGCATTGTATATCTTTCTTACCATTCTTTCCTCATTCATTCGCTCAACATGCCCAAACCACCTGAGGAACCCTGTTTTAATTCTATGAATTACGCCAAGACCAGCTTTACATTCATTCCTAATATCTTCATTCTTTACTATATTATAAATGGATTTGCCACACATGCATTCACGTATTTTTACTCCCTTTATATTAACTCGTGACGTCTGCTGGCTTGCTTGCCGGCTTGCCAAAAAAAAAACTTTGGATCGATTTTAGACCCTTTTCCCGTGATCCAATCGAGCTGAAACTTGGCAAGTAGACTCGTGGCGACGATCAAGAAGATCTATCAAATTTTCGTTAAAAAAATTAATAATTATAGTATAATTTCGGATTTTTAGAAATTTTATTGGTTTTTTCAAATTGGAATCATTAGAAAAGTTTGATTAGCAAGCCCGATAACGTCGCGGAATATTTTCTAAATTTGAATTACTCCGTCGGTATGCATAATAGGTACTTCACTACGAAAGTCGAAAATCTAAATTGACTGAAATGTTTTTAGAATTTAATCTTCAAAGCATGAAGTGTCTTATCAAAGCTCAAAACATCTGACATTTTAGAAATATATTAAATTACTCTAAGTTTAGTGTTATGTTATATGTTTTAATTCGTCTTTAATTGTTGTTATATTTTACAAGGAAAGGGAGTATGATAAAAACTTGGTTATCATGGGTTACTTTTTTATTTTTAAAGTTTCATGTGCAGATCGGAATGAAGTGAAGGAAAGACCCGGCTATTCAGGCGTGGTCAACAAAGGCGGCAAGACCGGGGATCCTGCAGCAGACTTATCTCCAGCGCCGCGGACCGGACGAGAGCTTCAGCAAAGTTATCACTGGATAACAGAAGCCGGAATAGCACATAAAAAAACCCATCGCTACATCCAGGACCGCTTCTAGGTAACGCGGCGCCCCAACGCGTTCCATTGGTACATCTGACATTTAAATCAATCTCAGATACCGAGTTTCAGAAATGTAAATGGTTTTCATAATAATAATATGAATATATGATTTTAAAATGAAATAAAACAAAAAACATTCTTCTGTGTATAGTTTTTTGGGATATTCTGCCTTGTATATATTATGACCTCTCTGGCCAACGTTTCGGATCACATATTTTAATTTTCTTTTGTTAGTTTTAGTATTTGTTATTTTCTTCTCTCATTCTTACATTCGCGGAACACTCCATAGCTTTGCGTTTCATTCTTTGTTTCGTTTCAAGTTTAAATGTTGTTTGTTGTATTTTAGTGGGCGGAATGTTTCGTAATCACCGCGCGTGGTCCGCCGCGATTTTGGTTGGTCGGACTATCACCCGATGTGTTCTGCGCCAATCGCTAGCCAGGATTCGAATTTTTAAAAATCTGCCCAGTGATAGTTGAAAAGCGTGTCGAGTGTCGTTTTTCGGTGAGAACCGACATTCCTCTTCGTGTGTGTCTAATGTCATGAATGCAGCGTTCGATATACAATTTTAAATCGTCAAATGTTTGTGTTTTTTTTTAAATAAACAATTGATTTCAAGTTAACCCACAAAAATTAATCCGAAGAAGTTAAATCGCAACTTCTTGGAGGCCGTTTAAAATGATCGATGCACCAAAATTTCTTGCTTAAAAGTTGATAGTGACATTTACATTATGACATGTGGCACCATCTTGTTGGAACAAGTCATTCAAGTCAAAATTGTCTAGTTTTGGCCACAAATTTTTTCTTTATATTGAGCGATATCGCTCAGCATCGATTGTAACTGCGTTTTCAGTGTAATTTTGAGAAAAAATTCGTATGTATACTACCCCGCTAAGCTAAAAGGCAGTAAATTCATAATTTTTGAAAAACGTATTTTTTGTGGTATTGGAAACGTGTTGCTGTATTCCATTCAAAATATTAAAATAGACCTAAGGATTTTTATTTTGCAGTATATCCATCTGGTGTATGTAACATGTAGCTTATTTGCAATTTTAAGGTTTAAAATGCTTCAAATAATAATAAAATAACCTTTTTACTCCCTTTATATTAACTCGTGGCGTCTGCTTGCTTGCTTGCCGGCTTGCCGTAAAAAAAACTTTGGATCGATTTTTGCCCCTTTTACCGTGATCCAATTCAGCTGAAACTTGGCAAGTAGACTCGTGGCGACGATCAAGAAGATCTATCAAATTTTCGTTGAAAAAAGTTAATAATTATAGTATAATTTCGGATTTTTAGAAATTTTATTGGTTTTTTCAAATTGGAATCATTAGAAAAGTTTGATTAGCAACGGCGGCCCGATAACATCGCGGAATGTTATATGTTTTAATTCGTCTTTAATTTTTATATTTTACAAAGAAAGGGAGTATAATAAAAACTTTTTTTTCATGGGTTACTTTTTTGTTAATCGCATACAATCAAGTTGGCATTTATAATTACCAAGCAAACTTTTTTATCTGTATTAATTCAGTATTTATTGACTGAGCGAGAAAAATAAATTAATATTCATTTGAATGATAGAAACTGCTCCAAAGTTGTTTTTATTTAATTTAATTATTGAATATGTCACCACAAAGTTATAAAGTGTTTACCCAAGAAGTGCTCCATTCACTTTTTCTCAGTGATTTGTTCAATGGAGATATGTACTTCTTTTTAGCTTAGTGGGGTAGCGTACTCACACACGGTAGAATTTATGCTTAAAAACTAAAAGAAAGTCAAAATTATATATTAATGATCCTCAAAATAATTAGTTGTAAAAATTTACACTGAGAATTGTCGATTACTTTATTAAATTTTATAGTAATGTAACCTCTAATATTTAAAATAATTAAGGCAAACAAAAACTTTCTTAAAAAAAGATCGAAAAATTCGTGAACTCGATCTGTTCGATCGAACAAAAAAACAGAATCCGGGAGCTGTTTTCTTGGTATCGCTTCCGTCACAAAAACATTTACCCTGAACGCGCCAAAAGAAGTATACCATCAAAAAATATAGTCCGATGATTTACCACGCCAAATACCTCTACAGGGCGTACCTTTTGTGGATGCAAAGGCTTCTCTTGAATCTCCTGTGGTTTATTTTCATACCAAAAACGACAGTTTTGCCAATTGACAAAGCCATGTACCTATCCAAAAATTTGCCTCATCCGAAAAATGATTTTTTTAGCAAAACTACGTGAGCCCAATTAGCAAAGTGGCTGGTGGCTTCACTTCTAGGGTCAGCGCAATCTTATGACAGTGAATTTTCCTCCATTCCATTTATTTATCTTGTCAAAATTTCTTAGGGCTTGAGTGTGACTGCTGTGTATGTGCAATTTTTTCTTTTCCACTAGCGACCGTCATGTCGAAACTCTACAGGCGTAACTGAATTAAAGGTTCATTACCGTGATTGCATCTGCCGGCAGTGGATATCCGGACTGGCGAGTCCCTGAATGTTTGTGCCCTGTTATTTTATTTTAATTTTTCCCTGAAGGGGGTGAATTACTCTAATAACTCTCTCTAAGGTGTAATTCTGTGTAGGTGTTTTAATTGATCTGGCTCCTAAGTTGTATGTCTACGTGTGGTGTTATTATGTGTATGCTTATATTCCTATTATATGCTATGTTGTACTAGCTGTGCCCACGCGGCTTCGCACGCGTAGATTTTTAGTACACTGTTTGGATCGTTATAGAACTTTCGCGAACCTTCTAGAACATTCTCCTTCCAGAACTTTCAAGAAATTTATTACTTCTAGACACACCGACACATCAGTTTAGAACCTTATAGAACTTTCGGGAATTTTCTAGAACCTTCTCCTTTCAGAACTTTCTAGAGCAGGTTTTTTCGGAACCTTCTAGACTCACCGACACAGTCGGCGCGCCTATTTCGAAACAATCTGAAGCGTTTGCGGCCTTCCCATAACAAAACAATGTGCTAGAAAGCACATTTTCGTCACCCACTCCCACCCACGCACGGCCAGCCCCACCAAACTCGCATATTTTCGATGTGACACCAAGGGCTATCCACCACCATAACAACCGGTGGGTGGCTGTGGCTGGTTGTGGAGAAAACTTGGCGGGTAGGGAAACACGGGTTTCTTTATATATATATATATATATTGATGTCACATGTACAATGTCCAATTTATTTCTTGTATCATCACCATCTCCATCCCCTTGTCCTAGTAGGATCGGGGGGCCAAGACTCGACAGGGTGTTTCCATAATCCCCTGTCTTGCGCTGCTTCTGCATGTATCAACCAGTCTATACCCATTCTGTTTTCGTACAATTTTTTCTGTTGCTTCTCCCACCTCAATCTGGGGCGACCCACCGGCCTTCCTTCCGGAGTTGCCAGGCATTCTTGGCACATGTCCAAGCCCCTTCATTTGTGGTTTTTCTATGTGAAATCCAACGTTTTACAAAATATAAAAGCAAAAAAATGCAAAATTTGTTGTCACTTATCTCCCTAACTGTCTATATTTCACCCAAGGCGTAAAGAATATTTTGTATTCAAAATTTAATGAGAAGACTCCTAAAGTTTTTGCCACTAGCTACGAGATACCTGTATAATGTTATATGTTTTTAAATATTGCAAGTGCTGCTAAAAGAACCTTGTTTTACCTTTATCTCTTGAACTTCTCAAGATTTTGACATGATTCTAAAACAATTTTGAAGATAAAATTGGCAGAATTTTGGTACAAAAAGCAATTTTTTTATCAAATGACACCCTGCATTCCATGGTGACGATTATGTAAACAAATATAATGAACGTAGTGACTAGCATGATCCTAAGAAAATACCGACATTTTTTCGTTAACTTTTATCTAAAATTTGCCGCTCGTTTAAAGTGCGCCCACGAGCGTCGCTTTACTTTCCCAACTCTCGGATGCGGCCCTGGTATTGTCTGGCGGTCATGAAAACCTATGCGTGTGAATATGGGCAGGCACACACACATACATGCGGGTATAAACAAAGAAATACAATCGGAAACAAAGCCGCATATACCTCGTCAACAATAAATTTCTAGGAATTTTTTGTATACATAAATGTGCTGGGTTTTTACTTTACGCATAAAGGCACATACATAATACCGTACTAGCTATAATCCGTCAAAAATGACGCACTTTTTTGCATATTTCGGCCGCCAGTTAAGGCTATGAGAACAGCGCTATCTAGAGTAGCGTAGCGTCTTGTTAACGTTAGTGATGGACATAAATAAATAGAGAATTATTCTTTTTTGCTTTGTATACTTCATTATTATTTGAGCCATCTGATAGCGTTGCTGACGGACATTTTATACGTAGAGAGATATATATTTTGATTAATGATTAACACCAATGACACATGCCATATAGCAATGATTAGTTATTAGTTTTAATTTTCATTAAAATGAAATATTTAAAAAAAATGTAAATATTTGAAAAGAATCTAATTCATTCTATTCAAATTCTAATTAACTAATTCAAAGTATTTTATTAAAATATAATATCACGAAAATGAAAGTTACAAAAAACGTGCTTCTAATCAAATATTAACAATACCAAGAATAATGAACAAATATGGTCTGAGGACACTTGAATATCGAGTTCCTATGTTCTTGAACAAAATACAAAGTACCTTTCCCTCAGGCATAAAAACTCAAAAATCAGTGTCGGAACTTAAAAAGTGGTTAATAGAAAACGACATAAGTTATTTATGAACTATATTAATATTGAAATGATGTGAAGTGTTTTATTATGATAATGACAATGAATAATTAGTGATGTTTATATTTATATACATTTCTCTTTCTCTTTCCTTAATTTTTGCTATATATATATATTTCTTTATTTATTGCTATTTTCTTAATTTGCTTAAAATTTTTAACTTTGTACCGAAAATTTCTTTTATGTTATTTTTTGTACTTAATTGTTTTCGTTTTTAATATTTTGTAATAGTGTAACTTTCAATTGTAAAAATGAACCTACAGACAAACGTCTTTTTAGACGTTTTGTGGGACCGATATTATAAAAGGTAAAGAAAATAAATAGAAGAAGCAAAAAAAGCATATAAGTAGTCGACGATTTCATTTTATTTCATAACAATTTTGAAATCATACCTTGAAAACGGAATGAAATGCGACAGCTATTGTATATAAAAATACGGACGGTCACTGGAAATTATTATTTTACAATACCTAATAATACATACCTAGTATCTATTTTACAAAAAGTATATCCCGTCCCCTCCCATTCAGATCCTAACCTTAATTTAATATTTGGACACCGGATGAAGAAATGAGTAGCTATGTGTAAAATAAACTGATTTTTTTGATTTTTATAGCGTTAACTTTGTGGTTAGATATAATTATTAATTTTACTTAACTAAACAACTTTGTATTAATCGCTTAACCAGTAACTCTACGTCTACTACGTTAACTACGTTATCAAATTGTAATACGTTAGTAATCTTTTTTGCAACATTCTGAGATCAAGAACGAAACAAAAAAAAATGGGAGGAGCACGTATTCATGCACGCGTGATTATGATATTTACATATTGGTTAAAAATTAATATACAATAATACAATGTCTAGGGAGATGGTAAATATAATTGATAACACTTTAATGCAGTCAAATTATTAATATCTGTAGTGGTTCAGATGTAAATATTAATGATGGATAATTAATTATCTGACAATTACGTCTTTTTTGCAATAAATAACTTCTTGAATATCATTTTTAATCGTTTTTGGCGTTGTGACAGATAAAAATTTTCTTGAAAAACGAAAATTACGTGAAATACAGAAATCTGTACAACAAGCCCCTTTTTCGCATTTCGATTACACCGTAATTCCGTAATTCAATAAACGGTTCTAATTTTAAATTCAATAACCAATCATTCGTCAGCTTTTGAATCGAGCATCTTTATGATTGGTACTCGACTCAAGATGGAGGACAACATATTATTTACATTACTGGAGTACTGATTTCTGGTGAATACATTTTTGACAGCTCATTGGAGGCGCGCGCATTTCGTGGCCTCGCATTCCCGCTACATGCTACGCGTGCGCAACTTCCGTTAGAATACAAATTTTACCCCGAACGCACCAAAAGAAGTATAACTTCAAAAATACATTTTTAACGAATAGGTGAACATATTTTGGTATAACATGGTCAGATGTTTCCTCTGTATATACAGGGTGTAATAGAGTTAGCCCACTATTCACTATATCTTACAGACAGATTGCCGCTTGAATTATGAGACGAAAATGCTAATTATCAATATATATATATTTTTATTTTTAAACATTTCTGTGATATTTAAAAATAAAAATTCCAAAGTATGAAACGTGTCAATAAATGACGTATTTATAATACAGAATTGCGTCGGCAACTGCGTCATTTATTGGCGCATTTCATACTTTACAATTTTTATTTTTAAATAATAATTAAGGTATTTTTATAAATAAAACCAACTTTTATTAAGCGAGTAAAGCCTCAAAGTACGAAAATAAATAGAATACGCTGTTTAAAATTATCTCTTTATATAAATAAAAAACGTTTTAAAATCAACAAAAAACGTAAAAATTTCTTGATAATTTAAAACATTATAACTTTATTAATATTGAATATTTCTTGATTTCTTTAGTAAAAATTCTAGATAATTAAGTATACTTAATAAGTATAAAGAACATATTATGCGTACCTTTAAATATTCATTAAAATTAGCGCCGCCTAGGGCACTAAAAACGATTTTTTGCCGCGGCCTCTTGATTAATGCTTATATTTTATTAATTATTATAAATAATGTCCAGTTTATTACTTTTATGTAATAACAACGGTTCTATTCTGATATAAATGAATAATAAAAACCTACATTTTCGTAAAAAAACGGCGAAATGTGCATTTGCAGTGAATGTGCCGCTTAAACGACAATTTATTTGCAAGATTTTAATTGTTGTATTTGAATTGACTCTTATCTCCTAACCACATATTGATATTATTTACGAAATTGATTCGACTTATAATTTAGGCATTTACCTGTAAATTATTGTGGACTACCTCTGTTACACCCTGTATACTTAAATAAATAACCCACAATTTTCTTGGACAACACTGTATAAACCTATATTTAAAATAACACTATTTATATAAAGCAAAGGAACATTACGAAGCTTTTTAAAAAACAACCATTTGCTTAGGTGTCTGTAATTAATTTTATAAAAATTATGTTACTAATAATGCAGCCGACATGCAGTGATATATAAAAAATGGCTACACTCTAATGCAGGTGGTGCTATGCGGTCTGACAGAAAACCGCGATCAACTCCTTACGATAAAAGATTATCTGAAAAACATAATATGAATGCTTAAACCTGACTTTGCATCGTCATTAAATATTTCACTTAACAGTTTAACTGTTTTTTGTTTGTTTTTATGTTTTGTTTCAGGATAATCATCGCCAAACAATTCATATTATTAAACGCAGGATTTAATTTTTCTCATGTTTCCCTAACATTTCACTGACAGCATAATTAAACTTGAAAATGTAGATATTTCAAATAAATACATACGTTATATTATGCACACATGGATCACAGTTTTATGTTTACAGTTTAAAATATACAAACTCAATTGTTATCAACATTATCGACGCAAACAAGATTACGAATAGCCATTTCCTGAAAAATCATTGTGGTGAAGAGAGGTTAACGACTCTACCAAAAGGGTGGAAGAAATTGAAAAAAAACAACATAATTCATTACAATAAATATATTTGGCCATATTACAGAGGCGTTGACGTTATAAAACAACACTATACAATCGCAAAAATGTGGAAACTATTGAAAAATGTGTGCGAATTGAATGAAATCTATACTAGCAAAGCAAAGCTCTAAACTAAAGCTAAATCTAGGGCAAAACAATAAGGCACGAATACTATTTTCTAAACTTGGTTCTAAGAACGCTCGTGTTGTGTCTAATATAGTTACCACTGAGAAGATATTGTCGGAAGAACGAATTAGTATTGCAAATCAAACGAATTGTATTATAACACGTGTTACATAAATTGTTACACACATTGCGCAAAAACACATTTTGACGTTTGCCGAAACACGAGACGTGACAAATGAAACGCGATATTCCTTCGCCAGTCGGCAGTCGATCGCAGGAATCTGTAATCGCGTTACCGGAGGTTTCTTCGGTTATTAGAGACGTGGAACGTATTAAAGCACGTAATAATAAAATTATTGGCAATTTAGACAAAGACACAATTAGTCCATAGCGAATTAAAACGTAATAAAAGATAGGGATGGGCGTTGAATGGACGGACTAGTTGAAATCAACCGTTGACGTTGCATCGACGCGTCGACCGTTTACGTTTATCGCATGGACTAGTTGAATTCGTAGACGGTGGACAGCGGAAGCCGTGGTCGGTGGACGATTCGAGATTTAACGCAATGCAAAGCAACGAGCGAGAGCAAGACAAAACGTCTTCGTTTATTTCTCTCTCATCTCTCGCTGTCGACTTGTAGATGCCATAGACGGCTCGACGGGTAATTTCATTTCAACTCTAAAGTACACTACCATAGAGTGCAGATCTGTGTACACGAACTATGACTAGAGATTTGAAATTTGAATATATGCGTAGCGCGAGATAGGCTTAATAAGCTATTATCTGTTATTTTTTACTTGATTTTTTGTGATGTCACGTGCGACGATTCGGTGAATTCCCAATTTTACGCCGTATAAAATAAAACAATTCTGTTTAATTATTTTATTTTTTATTGGACTGTTATTAATTAATAGGCCGGCTAGATATTTTTCTAAAATCAATATTTTATTCGATCGATCTCGACTTCTGTTATTTCTTTACTTTTCAACTTTAGCATATAAATGATAAACAAACTTGTAGGGAATAAAATTAACTATACCTAACTATGGTCCTTATTCAGGAGTCCAACATTAATTATTGTATATGTAATATAATCTTGAATTTAGGTTTAATTAATTTTTATTATAAATTCCCTATTTTCAACTTTATAGATAAAAAAATAAATCTATTATAATTTTGTTTACACCACTTTTTATTGGTTTTTTACATGTTTCAGGAACAATGTTCCTTTTCTCAAATTGAGCCTTAAACTAAAGTTGACAAATAATACAGATATATTTATTTATTAATAATGTCACCACAAAGTGAAAGTCTGACTTTGAAAGATGTATTCTTCAATAAATTTCTAGATAACATCTCAAATGTAAAGTATTTTTAAATTATGTATTTATTTATAAATTTATAGATAATAAATAAATGTAAAGATTTTTATCATTTTATTTAACTTGTATTGAAACGAATGAATTTTTCGTAATCGATTTGAGTTAGTGTAGTGATAGTCCAACGTTTTACAAAAAATAATACTCATAATCAAGGCAGGAATATAGTCCTGCTAGGTTATTATTGTTTTCCAAATAACCCTGTACACATGTAATAATGTGTATCTAATATATTTTTTTATACACACATTGCTTTGTACTTTATATTTTTAATTTTTATACTCATATTTTAATGCTTATACCCGATACTTTCACTGCTTATATATGTAGTTTATATTTATATTTTACTGCTTACACCTGATATTGTTGTGTACACCTACTTCTTTCTTTATTATGTATAGAAAGAAGTATATAAAACAATATGTAAAAGCCTATAAACAAATAAATAATAAAATATTTCTTTTTACATATAAGCACAAGTAGCGGGTTTACTTTCCCCGAAACTATATTACTTCGAACTTCTTTTAAATTTAAAAATTTTAAAATTAAATTTTAAAAATTAACGTAATAAAAATAACCAACGGTTGTGCCGTCGAGCAGCGTCGCGTCAAACCGTAGACAGTTGACTATCGTCCCGATGTTTAGATAAACGTCCGCGACGTCCGCGTAACGAAGTTGACGCGTCAACTAGTTGACAAATTCAACTAGTTGATCGTCTCGTCGATGGATGGACGTGGACAGTCTCGTTTCGTCGACGGTAAATACGTCGACGACCCATCCCTAATAAAAGAGACTTCGTTATTACATTTCAAAAAATGTGCTTTGGGTAAATTACTGCCATCTGTTGAAATATTTAAATAACCATTTATATTGCGAGTGCATCGGAATAGGTATTTGGTAAATACATAGTTGATTGTTCATAAATTAAAAAAGAAAATTTTAGATGCATTGCAGTTATACATGAACGACATTTACGTGAATAAAAACATGTATAATTAATTGATAATTCAATATTTTTTAATAAAATTCGATAAATGGCGCACAAAAATCAAATATGGGAAATGTCATTCGATGGACTGACAATTATCTGTTGACACGAAACGCACCAACTGTATAGAAGTAATTAATAATAAAATGTTTTGTATTAAATCCAACAGATGGCTGTCTAAAACTCAAAAGGTAAAAAATGTAAGCAGGTACAGATTGTGAAAAATTATCTGAGGGGTACCTACCTACAAGAACAAGGGTAGCGATGATCGAAAAATGGAAAAAAAAAACGTTTAGACCGTATTCACCAAGGATTACTAATTTAGAGTGGACTGATTCGAAGTTTTAAAGGCAATATAGCTATATCTCTTCCAAAATCATGTTTACAAATCACTATTGAAAGGAATGGCGGCAAGACCCACTTCAACCAATCAACCCCCACGGATGCGTCACGTGACAAAATGGCCGCTTCTTACTTAAGTGAGTATTGATGTCGATTTTAGACTGAAACTTAATAACTTCTTCTTCAAATGTAGCAAATTTATTTTGTGGTAACATAATTATAATTAATATAAATTAACATTGTTTAAACCACTTATTTATTGAAAAAAATCAACATGTTTCAAAGCTAATGGCTTCTTCATCAGGAAAACAAAAATAATATTTAAAAATCGAAGTATAGATCAAAAGTTATATATGGAAAATAATAATATAAAGTACCTAATTAATATGAAAATAAATTTAAAAGATAATTATTTGCAAAAAGGACCTGATTATTTATAATATTCAATTTACTATTTACACTCTTTCTTATTTCCAAAATTTCTAATTTATCAAATTGTGATTCTGTATAATTATAATATTATAAATAATCAGGTCCTTTTTGCAAATAGTTATCTTTTAAATTTATTTTCATATTAATTAGGTACTTTATATTATTATTTTCCATATATAACTTTTGATCTATACTTCGATTTTTAAATATTATTTTTGTTTTCCTGATGAAGAAGCCATTGGCTTTGAAACATGTTGATTTTTTTCAATAAATAAGTGGTTTAAACAAAGTTAATTTATATTAATTGAAACTTAATATGTAGCAAAGATAACAATGTCCACTTTTTATAGTAAATACAGCAATATCTAAACGTGAAAGTTAAATATTTTTTTATACACGTAGAGACGTATATAAAGGGAAAATTACTTAATTGGAGCGATTCTAAAATAACGCAAACCGATGAGAATAGACCCGAATAACTTTTGTTATTAGTAGTGGTCAAAACCAAAGCTTTTTTAATAAAAAAATTGGCATAACTTACGTTTGTCAAGATTTTTAATAAAATAATATTCAGATATCATTTAAAATAATTTTAAACAGCTTTTACTATGCCACGGAGCGCATAAAAATTAAATATCTTTTATCTTTTTTTTACACATGATCAAACCTAATGTTAAACAAATATTAGAAAATGTTTTTTTGAGGTATAGAACTTTAAAATGAAATGAAATACATTTAAATTATGGTAATGGCCACGGTATTGGCTTTATTAGAAAGATAATCTTATGTCATTAGTGTTAACGTATTAGAATCAGTCGTGGCATCGCGTTGTGTACCAAGAAATGACTATAGACGTACCACTATAACTTGGCGTGCGAGGGAGGGCGTCCCTGTCGCGTAACAGAAGTTGTCAGGGTGTAAATTTATTACACAATACATAATGTACAGAATGTCCGGTGATCGGTGTCGTATTAACTACAGAAATTTCATCGGGCAGCACTAAAGAAACCATGCAGTAATCGCGGCCGTTCTATCTGTCAAACTGTCAGACGGTAATATCGGTCCATTATTCGCTTTTTCAGCTTCGCAAAACTTTAATACTTCATTGGCGCATGTTCTTGCACCATCCCGGACTGTTTAGGATGTTTTGGACATAATAATTCAGTGTATATTGGTAATCGAGATGTCACAGCTCCCGACCAAATACAAAATTGAACTGAATGCCAGGGCGAGGGGTTACCGCCGGGTGCGGGCGGGGCGGGTTTTAGTTCCAAATTCGCCGCACGCCAAGTTACGTTGGGCAAGCAATAGGTGGGTACTGTGAGTGTACCGATGGTTGCCGTCAAATGGCGAAAAATCAGTTAGGTAGAGTAGCCGGCAAACATCTTGAAATTTTACGGCGTAGTGGGGGGAAGTTTGCGCATCTACCATTCCACCAACGACACCCAAATTTTGTCTTCTGCGCATTCCCCCACTGCGCCAAAAAATTTCAAGAAGTTTGCCGGCAACTGTACCCATCATCGATACAGTCGGATACAAAACTCGGATAACGATTTTGAGTCGTAATTACTGCAAAACGCGGGCTTATATCGCTTCTGTTCCATCAGACGTCGGGCCTTCGTATCATGAAAACAATCTACAAATAGATATGCCTAAGTACGAGTATGCAATTAGGTTTTTAAATCCTGTCGACTTCGTTTTCGTGGCACGATGGTCGACATTGCTTCAGTTCAAGAACTGTACTTTCTGATTCGCCAAATAGTCAATGGAGCGTGCGATTCGGGCGGTAAAAAATAATGGACATTGCGAAATTGGTTTTTATTGTGCAGCGGCCGCGCGGGGTCAAGAGTAGGAGCACAAGCCGTGGCGCTGGCGAAGGGAGAAATAGACTCCTTACTGCAAAATGGGGACGTGCCTATTAAACTCCCGGTTTGAGTTTTCTGGGATATTCTGCCGTGTTTCTACAACTCTTCACCTGGTACCCGGCGCTTCAGAACCAATCTAGTGAATAGTGAACCGATAATCATCCGTATTCTGAAAATAACAATGTCTGGATCTTTAAGATCTTTATCCCAACACTTAATAGACGATAATAAAAATTAAAAATGTCCAGAGCGGATTTTGTAATTCTACGGCTCAAATACACTGTATTAAAAGATGATATAAGAAAGATTGTTTCTTACAAACGTATTAATTTCTTCATCCACAGCATCCAGATGAAATATCATGGATAAACTTGTCATGACCGCGTTCGGCGTTGCATTCGAATTCAAATCTTCCCATCCTGACATTTGACAGATAACAATTTACATCTTTCTCCCTCCCTCTATATCTATCTCATGTAGAAACTTACAGAAACAAACACCGACGTAAAGCTGTCTCGTTTATTTTTAATTTTTATTATCGTCTCTTAAGTGTTGGGATAAAGATCTTAAAGATCCAGACATTGTTATTTTCAGAATCGGGCCGAATATCGCCTTTGTTTCCCGTCAGATCCTGAAGAATAAATTTCCAAATTTTGAGTCCGATTGGTCAAACGGTACATATTTGCATTGGATACATATCAGGGGGAGGGGAAGGGGTAAAAGAGGAGGAAGGAAATGTCACCTGTATTACCCGCCGGGTCCTAAAGAACAAGTTTCCAAATTTTGAGTCCGATCGATCGAACGGTACAGATCTGCATTGAAAATAAATCAGGTGGGGAAAGGGATAAAAAGGGAGGGAGGAAATGTCGCCCTTCTTATCCGCTGGGTCCTAAAGCATAACTATGCAAAATTTTAGTAGAATCCGACAAACGGTGTAGATTTGTATAGAGAACAGACAGACAGACAGACAGAAAGACAGAGAGACGTTGAGTTTTATAGGTATAGATATCGCGATACGATTGGCTGAACTTTCTCATCGGTTTAAACGTTTTATTTCAGCAAAGACGACCGAATGTTATCAAAAAAATTTAATTTGAAAAATGTTACATCTAAATATTTACGAATATTGAAGGAGTAGGTACCTGCGCCTTTTTTATCAAATAATTTGTGCGAATTCGAATGCAACGTTGTGTCAAAAAGAACTTTAGGAGATTCATGATTTTTGACAATCGAAAATGTACGTTTTTATTTATATAAATTAATAGTAGGTATATGAAAACAATTTAGGCATACAAAAACAGCCTCGTAATTGAGTGCAACGTTGCGCCAAAATTTCAAAGCAATCGATGAAGAACTTTGTACACACGAACACTTACATTTTTATTTATATAGATAGATTGTGCTACAGTTATGTATTTGCTTTCCACTTTATATTTTTGTGTTTTCTTGATTGTGTTTCACGGGCAATCACTATGTACACTACCTTATTGTTTGTAAAAGCCCTGAGGGAAGTTGATTAATAAATAAATAAATTACATTGACTGCACAAAGGCTTGTTCCATTAAACACCGACCTATGCTTGAACGACATCTGGTTTTCGAATAATAACGATTCGTTCTGAAGGACGAATGCAAATTTCGCCCGCATGATCGAATATGCTATCTATGTTAAATTTGGCCTCCTTTACATAACAGGATTGGACACAATGTAGTGTTATTTGCAGTCGACAACAGTCGATAGCTCAATGCGCAGGGATGCTAAAAGCCAATGAACCAATCAATTTAATGACTTTACCACCATGTCTTTATTTAAGAGAAGCAGAAAGGGGATAATGGCGTTCTAGTGCCAATCCTTGAAGTGAAGTCTGGAATTGGCAAAAGAGGAATGAATGCGGTGGAAATGTGGTCACTAAGACGCTTGTGTGGCAAATATTTCATCAACAATCAAATAAATAAAAAGAATACCTTATAATACGTGTACGTGCTACTCGATAGCCCTACAATATACCATCATACGTGTCGCTAAAACTTTATTCTAAAACGCTATTTTTTAATCTACACTATATCGCATTTTTTTTATTTTTTTTTTTATTTAAAAAGTAATGGAAACCTGAGAGGTTTATAGGTAACATTTTTACATAATTCAATATAAGAAAATATAATAATATAATTTAGATACAAAGGAATTTTTTATATTTGGCAGAGTTTTAATATTTTTGTCACATCTGTTTTGAATTTGTCAGTGGTCAGTTGTTTGGTCTGTTGTGGCAGGTCATTGTACAGTTTTAGTCCGTTGCAAATTAGTCGGGATTGTCCTGTTTTTGTTTTGGCGTGTGTTATGTGATAGTTTTGAGCCATTCTAGTGTTGTGTTGGTGTTTTTCGTGTATTTTGTCTAATTTTATGTCTTCGTCTTGTATTTCGCCAATTGCTAGTTTGTGAATGATTTTAAGTGTTTCGATTTTTGTAATGCTTTCGATGTTTGATTGTTGTGTTAAACGGTATACAGTTTCAGTTGGTGTCCGGTATTTCAGATCATAGACCATTTTAAATATTTTGTTTTGCTGTTGGAGTCTGTTTAGGTTAGTTTTGTTTCCGGTTCCCCAGAAGGGTATCAAATATTCTATTCTACTCTTGCCTAGTACATCAGAATTTTTACGGTCTTTGGTGTGATTTCGTGTATTTTGTGGAATAGGCTGGTCAGTTTTGTCACTGAGTCAGTTACTTTGTCTATTTGAAAGGTCCATTCGAGATGTCTGTCTATATTGAGTCCTAAGTATTTAGTATTTTCTAGTTCAGTAAGTGTTTCATTATGTATTTTTATGTCCATTTTATGCGTTTTCCGCTTGGCCTCAAAGTGAATGTAGTTACATTTTTGAGCGTTTAAAGTTAGTATATTTCTTTTTGTCCATTCAGTTAATATGTCTATGTCTTTGTTGATTTGTTTCGTGGTTTCTATGTCATTATTGTTTTCGTAAAATATTCCGAGGTTGTCCGTATAGAGTATTATTTTGCCTTTAATATTTAGCTGCTCCAGGTCGTTTATGTATATTATATAGAGTAATGGTCCTAGGATTGATCCCTGTGGGACACCATAGCTGACATTCATATATGCACTTGTGGTTTCGTGTAGTGTGGTGTATTGCTTTCTGTCTTTTAGGTAGCTGTTGAAAATGTTTAGGACGTTGCCAGTGATTCCGATTTTTGATAATTTGTTGACTAGGGTAGTCAGATGTACCGTGTCAAATGCTTTTTTAAAATCGAAAAAGAGTCCGGTCACGCTTTTCCCTTCGTCAATGTTTGTCTGTAAGTAATTTAATAAGTTTATCATGGCTGTTGTGGTTCCCTTTTTATCTTGAAAGCCGTGCTGTGTTTTCGTCAGTATGTTGAGTTTATTCTAGTGTTCGAGTAGTCTTTTGTGTATTACTTTTTCAAATATTTTACTAAATACAGTGAGGTTTGCTATGGGTCTGTAGTTGCTGGCTTCGTCTTTTTTGCCACTCTTGTGTATTGGGGTTATTCTGGCTATTTTCAGCTCATTGTTTCATGTGTCTATTTATGAGGGTATTACTGTGTCTTGTATGATTTTGAGTGTTGATGTTTTGATCTTGTCGTATCCGGGGGATGCATTTTTTTGAGATTTTTTATTATTAGCTTGATTTCTCTGTCTGTGGTTTGTCTGAGGTACATTGAGGCGTTTGTTTTTGGGTCTTGTGGTGGTGTTGCTTTTTTCGGTTCATTGATTTGCCGATTTTCCAGTGTTTATTTGCTGTTTTTTGCTGTTACCCTCAGCGTTGTTTAGTTGCGCACTATAATGATTTTTTTTGCTTTTTTTTTATTATTCGTTTATGAACAAATTTGTTCTCGCACCTGGTATTTATCGCTCATTTATTTCGCCAATCGGGCACTTCGCTCGATTATTTCGCTCGATATCTTTCGCTTCACAATTCACGACCGGCCAACCCGGGCATCGTCTCGCGGCTCGCGCGTACTTCGCACTAAATCAAACTGTCAAATTTATTATTTATATCCGAAATTGCTGGATTTATTAGAAATTTCTGGATTTTTCTAGTGTTTAGAAGAAGGTTCTCGTTACTTCTCGGACGTACCAGGCGTTTCTAGATGTTTGTAGACGTTTCCCGTTCTCGATTCTTTGATAGTGTTGTGGCATGTTACGAGGAATTCGGACAGTGCACAATTGCTTTTGCTTGCCATTCCGTGACAAGTTCATTGCTGGAGTCGGCGTTAGCTTTGTAGAGATTCAGGATCTTCTTCTTCATGGGCCGTTGGTCTCATTTACTTGTGGTCGGCCTTCCTTGTCCGCTATCTCCATGGAGCACAGTCCTGCGCCATCCTGTCGTCGAGTTGATCCTTCTTCAGGTCTCTTTCGACCGTCGTCAACCAAGCTTCACCATGTGGTCTTCTAGGCGTCTCTGGACGTGACCATACCATCGCAGACGTTTCTCTTTGGTTTTGCCTTTAATTGGGGCGATTTTAGAGATTTGTAGAGATTAGGGATGATTTTTAAAATGGATGGAATAAAACTAAGTCTTTACTCTACTTGAGTTTGTTATGATATTCGAGTTTCGAGAGTGACAGAATTTTTCTTGGACAGGTGAAGTCAAACTAATTACATTAATATTGTCACGAGATGATAGAAGCAGTATGTATGGAGGTGAAGCCTGGAGCTAGCAGAAGAGGAACGAAAGGAGACTGAACGCAGTGGAAATAAGATCCATCTATGATAGAGTAAAGAATGAAGATATTGGGAATGAATGTAAAGCTGATCTTAGCATAATTAACAGAATTAAACAAGGTTCACTCAGATGGTTTTGGCATGGCGAATGAATGAGGAAAGAAGACGCGACACGGCCAGATTAACCAGATACTGGAAGATGGTCCCGTTAGAAGCCTCAACAATCGTCGAGCTTGTGTGAGTGCGGAAGAGGCGAGAGTTGAGCGTCAGGACAGAAGAGTGTGGCGCCCTATCCTCGGTGCGATGGTAGGTAAATAAGTAATTAAGCGAGGATTTTACAGCACTCTACATATTTTAAACTAAATTGGAAATTACCGCAAAGTCTGGAATAATCCAACAGCTTCGCGAGATATCTACAACACGAGTCTATATAAATACGTGGGCATCGTGCGCAATTCTAATTCGGAAACGTATTTTAAAAATTTGATAGTGTGTAGATGTTCTTACGATGAAATTGGTGAACGTTGCATTGTGTAGAGCGATCACTTAAGCCAGCTCATACAGATTGTAAGCTCCGGGCCATCGTATAAAAAGACATCCATACACGTTTCCCATATACAAAGCTTCGACTCTATGAGATTTTTATCATTTATCTTAATTAAGTAAAATCTTTAGATTGATAATGGCCTCATAAGGCGAAACGCGTCTCAGAAAAATTAAAAATGTAGAACTAAAAAAAAGTGTTTAAAAAAATTGATTCACCTTTAAACGTTAAAATTCTGGCCTATTTTCGTGATTGTTTGATTTTTGAACAGGTACCCCATACCTAGAAGCGATTTTAAAGACGTATTCGCTCCAAAACAATTAAATAACGATTGCGTTCTCGCAGTGTTGGTCAATGTTGCAACACTCTGGTAAAGGCATTTCATTTCAAACAATATTGTGTATAATAATTTAATTTTTATCACCGGCTACACGTAGTAAACTTCAAACTGTTTGATAAGGCGTCCTGTATTATAATTTAAAATCGCAGGCATACGAATCAATCAAATAATTGTTATACTGTCACGTGTGAGGAATTAATGAAAACGCTGGAATTTAATGATGGATTTATTAATAACTATTAATTGATTAAATTAAACAAAGTCACTTTACACTCTTTGACTTATCGCTATTATTTAAATTAAACTATTTCGTAAATGTATCCTCCTAAATAGACACTTTATTCACTATTCACTAGAACATTCCATCCAATTTCCGCACGTATTATTTTTCAGCAACCACGTCTTGATCGCTATTGTGTAACATTGTACATGGTACGGAATGGGACCGTTTTGAGTACAAAAGCTCCCATATCGGTCCTACTCAATCGTCCCCAGGTTGACATTTTTTTCAACAACTATCTATGCAGGACCATGCCGCCCCGCACAGTATACACCGGCATGGCCGCGAGAACAAACTCATTCACTGTCCACGACTTGAGAAAATGTCTCTATTTGCAAAAGAAAAAATACATAGGCACATACACATCACAATAAAAATACTTAAAAAATGTAAATCATAAGGGAACAAAATAAATAATAAATAAATAAATAAGAAAGTAAAATACATAAACAACATTGTACATTTCGTCACCTTTGACGTGATGAATGTTATATCAGTTTGTTTCACACATCTATTAATTTATTCATCCTAAATAACCGTTCCTTTGCCATTTCCCGCAGGGGTAGGCATTTGTACATCTTCTCATACACGCTCTTCGATTGTTGAAGCTTTTAACACGGCCATCGTCCAATATTTGGTTTGTCTGATCACGCCAGGTCTTTCGCGGGCCCAGTTTCTGCTGCCTTTAATACTCGCCTCATATATTTTCTTAACCATTCTCTCTTTCACATCACTTGAGCGACCCTTTCTTTATTTTACCTAAAGCGCTAGAGCCAGCATTATATTCAATTTCAATGTGTTCGTTGTTCATCCCTCACTCAACGGAAAACAGATTTTCAACGCATGCTCTAAGAGACCATATTTCCACTGCATTTAGTTTACTTTCATTCTCCTTTTGATAACCCCAAGGCTTCGCTTCCATATATTAAAGTTAGCACTAGAACCCCACAATGAAGTCTTGCTTTGTGTGACAAGTCCAAAGTGTGTAAATATTTAATTAAAGCTAATATATCTGCTATAATGATAGACATGTCGACATTTCACAGATGTCATGACATTTCTCATATGAACTTCAAACTTCACACTAAAACACTGCTTACGGAATCGGAACAAGAATTGAACGAGGCTCTGAGAAAGATGGAAAATGTTTAGGCATATAAATACAGCATGAAAATAAACAAAGACAAAACAAAGTGCGTGGTTGTTGAAAGATAAGAGGTGTCGACAAATGTTGTTTTGAGTAGCGTCGCTATCAAACAAATAAAATCATTCACATATTTCGGTAGCAGAATTTCCCAAGATGGCCGCTCAGAGGCAGACATCATAAGCAGAATATAACAAGCAAGAGTCGCCTTCAACAAAAAATCCAAGATCCTCGAATCCCTCAATATTGATTTAAAGGTTAGAAAGTTAGGTTAAATCTCTTGTCTGGAGTGTGTTGATGTACGGCAGCGAAACATGGACATCGGCCAGAGCATGTCCGGGAGGCTAGCGGCCTTTGAGATGTGGTACTACAGGCACAAGGCGAGGATCCATTGGTCAGAACGTATCCGAAACTACGAGGTGTTGAGCAGGGTGGGCGAAGAGAGGCGGCTCCTTAACAGAATCGCCCAACAGCGAGCAATTTGGATAGGACATAATGTAAGGCATCCGGGCCTGCTTTTTACCATCGTCGAGGGAAATGTTGATGGCAACAATCGTAGAGGCCGCCCGAGATTAAGCTAAGTAGACCAGGTTATCGGAGAAATGCGCTGTAGCACCTAACAAGAGATGAAGAGGCTGGCAGGTGACAGAGAGGAGTGGAGAGGGCGAGTGCTTGTTGCAGACCAATCCTAGGATTGCGACCCAAAAAAAAACTTAAGGACTATCTACCTATTTAATCTTAGATATTCCACTATCAATATCAATGACTCGACAAAGTGATGCAAAATGGGGCAATGAGAATCGTATTAAAAGAAAGTAAATACACCAGAATTGGAGAAATGAGAAAAGCACTCAATTGGATGAAAGTTAAAAAATAATTATTTATAACGTTCTCATATTTGTACATAAAATTTTCAATAACAAAATGCCAAAATATTTTTTGAACAAAATTATTGTAAATATGTAGTGGTGTACATACATATAACACCAGAAATAGGAATGGAAAAATAAGATTACCATATAAGAAAAAAGAAGGTATATACACAGAATTGTCTAATGTACAGAGGTGTAAAAGTATATGATGAGATGCCAGAAAACATGAAGAATAAGATGAATGAATCTAAAAACAAATGCTATAATTATTATAAAAATGATATAGAGCATAAGATGTATTATATTGTACAATAGATTAAATTAGACGTAAATGTAAATATGTAGGCTATTATGGATATTATATTAATAACAGATTTTAAGATGTAAAGTGTAAAATACTAGTTAATATACAAATTGTAATATTAACTAACTTAAGAAATAAATTTTTAAAAACTGGGCCCAGATGTGTGACGTAACATTAGCATTTCTTTGACCTAGTCACTTATGATGGGCCATGTGCATATTTGTGATGATGGGAAGAGTGTTTATGCTGGCTTTTCCTTGCAAACCTCATGATTTACTGCCTTTCAAGAGAGTTTACCCAGGAGTTTGTGGTTGTTGCACAACCACAGGTGTTTGTTTAAGAGCACGAGGTCTGACTGCTGCAGAATTATGTTATACTACATCGTCATATCTTATCAATCTCTCAAGAAAGTTTGCTCAATTTAATCCAATGTTTGAGTGTTGAGATAAAGTTGGCAAAATTATATTAAATTCGGTCTTTGATAGTTGATTTGGCAAGTGCTGGGAATTTCGTTTAATAAGATAAGGCGAATTGTCAAATGAATGAAAATTCTGAGACAAAACAATTTAAAACAATGTTCATTCTCAAAGAGCTTCTCAGAGAGATGGTAAGTAGTCGTCTGACGAAATAGACATAAAATCACATATTTTAGTGATGTTATGAATAAAAGACCAACCCATAAAAACCAAGTTTAATTATACTCCCTTTCTCATTTCTAGGTGAAACAGGTTTCGCGCCTTCTCCACGCGTCGGGCTCCTTTCTCATTTGTGTGGTTTCCAATTTGAAAAAACCGATAAAATTTCAAAAATCCAAAAATATACTACAATAATTTTAAAAATTTAAACGAAAATTTGTTAGATCATTTTTATCGTCGCCACGAGTCTGCCTGAAAAGTTTCAGCTCGATTGTATCACGGGAAAAGGGTTAAAAATCGATCCAAAGCTTTTTTGGCAGACAAGCAGATAAAAGACAGAAAGGGAGTAAAAATACTTTTCGATAAAAAAAAATAGAGAATCTCCCCATCCCAAACAACATCACAACACACACATGTATTTCAAGCATAAATCTTACACGCAACCGTGACACAATCGATGAAAAGATAGAAACAAGACATCTTGGGCTGGCAATCGATGAAAACCTACGTCGGGCTCCGCGCATCGAATGTTGTTTCGTGATCGCCGCGTGCGCGCCGCGCAATAATTGGTTGTGTCTGGCACCCGATGTGTTCTGCGCCAGCCGCTATCCAGGATTCAATTTTTTAAAAATCCGCCCGGCGACAGTTGAAAAGCATGTCGGTGTCCTTTTTTCTGTAAGAACCGACATTCTTCTTCGCGTGGCATCCAAACCCGACGAGGAATCGGTTAAAATTAGCCTTCCGTAAGAGACAGATCGATCTGTTCCGGATTCGACGAAGCCAGGAGAACTGAGGATTGAATCGGCACTCGACGTACCAGGAAAGGTGAAAGTACAATTTGTCCGCTGTGGAATATACCTAGCTTTGGACTGGTGTACCTCGAGTGTCAGAGTATTATCAATCATTATCGTCGGAGATTGGGAAGGAAATTAAGAAAAAGTGAGAAAACCGATAGGTACATACATTCAAAACTCCACGCAGCTTCCAAAAATGATACACTGTGCACTCCATCAAAGCATCATCAGCTCCGCCATGTGTGCATTATTATCATGAGCAAAAATGACGTACTATCACTCTCAATTTGTTCAAAATTAACTGAAAAAGTGCATTTCGCCTAACAAGGCGTAATCATTTACATACTTAATACATAAATCACCCGGAATTGAATTGACGACACTACCAATTGTACGAATATTATTTTTTCCAGTCATAAATTAATTTACCGACAAATCCGACCAGGAAACTGCTAATTGTTATTACAGGTAACGCTCCCACAGGTACCAACCTGACAATGGTAAAAACTATAATGCAATATGATTGCACGTTTGGTTTAATCAGTTAATCGCACACAATAATGCCTAATAATATGGTGGGTGCAAATTGGAAGGTAATTCGCTAAATTCATTACCTGGCTCAAGGACATTCCACGGGCATAGATGAGCACATGTTTAAATTTTCAAGAACACAACGCTGCATTTTATCCCAGGCGGGATATCATAATTCAAGATATATTATAGAAAACTACAACGAGGTCACGTCATGTAACCCCAACATCGACATATTTCACATGACACAACCTCAGTTTAAGAGAGAAATTATATCGCTCCTGACCGAAAATAGTTTGTGCGTGTAAGACGGATTCTTCGGAAATCAACCTAAACAGAAATTTTATAGCCACAAAGCGCGGGTACACATTTTCTGACTTAGTTGACCTGGGAGCCTACATGCCTATTATGTCGTGCGGAGAATGTGAACTTCGTTCATCTTGTAATCGCTTATTGTACTATACTTGTATTGTATAATGTATAAATGTTTTATTTTAATGTATTATCGTAAATTGTAACTGTACTAATCACCTTGTCATAATGACTATCCATTAGGGTCATTCTGACCTGTCAATAGTCTTTAAATTAAAAAATAAAAATAAAATAAAAAGAAGCTGTTTTTATACAAGAAAGTAGGTATGGAAGGCTTTTCGGGTGTTCACAGGGCAGTGATCACTTTCCACCAAGTAACGTTCGCAGTTCCACCCATTGTGGACTACAGCTTGCCCAACGTAAATTGGCGTGCGGCAACTTTGGACCTAAAACTCGCCCCGCCCGCACCCGGCGGTAACCCCTCGCCCATCATTCAGTTCAATCTCGTATTTACGCGTGAGCTGTGACATCTTGATTTCCAATATACACTGAATTATGTCCAGAACAGTCTTGCTACACCTTGCAGGTGGTGCAAGAACAATTGCCAATGTAGTTTTTAAGTTTTGCGAAGCTGAAAAAGCAAATAATCGACAACAGGACCTCAGATAGATCGGCCGCCATTACTGGTTTGTTTCTTTAGTATTGCCCGACCAAATTTCTGTTAAAGGCTCCGACACCGGTCACCGGACACTCTGTATATAATGTATTGTGTAATAAATTTACACCCTGGCAACTTCTGTTTCGCAACAGGGACGCCCTCCCTCGCACGCCAATTTGTACTGATGGCACATCTATCAAATGTTTGGAAGTGTATATAATTTTAATCTGCACTTTTTCTTCTTCTTAAGCCTTCATCTCTCCACTGCTGGATAAAGGCCTCTTCTACACCCTTCCATCCTTCCTCGCTATTTGCTAATTGTAGCCATTTCTTTCCCCCCACAGCGACTATATCGTCGGCCCATCTCTTTTGAGGTCTTCCGATTTATCTGCACACCTTGTCTTGTTATATATAAATATGAGTTGGATTTGTATTGAAATTGTCATTCACATAAATTAGCACAGACGTCGCCCTGGGTTATGAGATATCTATTCTATTAGTCTTATTATAGGTCGACCACAATCAGAAGACCATTCGCTAGCTTTGTCCGGTAAGCAGAAAGCGGGGGAAAGTTGCCTGGCAAGCCCGTATTACAAGCCTGTTATATGATATTTGATATTCTAATTAAAAATATATATTTTAGTTTACAAAAGATTACTTACTTGCTAGAAAAACATATTTTCTGTTCATTTGTTGCATCGTAACAACACACGTATTCAGAATATTTTGAGTTTGTTCAAATCTTTCAGAACAATGCTGGATTTATGTCACAGAGACATTATTAATCAATTAACGTATATTATAGATATCTCACAGAGACGAAGCTGTATTTCTTATGGGAAAGTAGGTATAGAAGTCATTTGGGTGTACATAGGACTTATGACCTGTCTTTATGGTTGGCTTAAGTGATCACTTTACACAATTGTAACATTCGCCATTTCCACCCATGATAGACTATACCATAGTGTAATGCAAGTATTCGGATGAATTTCATTACACAATAAAGTATATTGCTCTCAAAATTCAGTAAAAATCAATGTAGATTTTCTCATTAGCGACATCTGTGGGGATTTAGGGGAATGAAAATGGCTTTGTACAGGCCGCATGGAAAGGCGCTTACAACTCATATGTGAAAGGTTTCCACGCAATTTGAACATATATACAACTTCCAAAAAATAAATAAGCATGGTATATTCTACCATGGGTGGAAATGGCGAATGTTACAATTGTGTAAAGTGATCACTTAAGCCAACCATAAGATAGGTCATAAGTCCTATGTACACCCAAATGACTTCTATACCTACTTTCCCATAAGAAATACAGCTTCGTCTCTGTGAGATATCTATAATATACATTAATTGATTAACACACGTATTGTTTGCGCACATTCTTTTGAATGCGGTCTAGCTTTTTATAAAAATAATTTGAATGGATAGAATTATAAATGAAAATATGGTGTTTATATTGGTTTATATCGATACCTTTTGTTATAAAAATGATATACAAAATGCAAGATAAAGAAGCTAAGAGAAAGAATTGTAGATTTTTCTCGCGTTACCAGACTTCTTCTTTTGTTAGATCCTTGATCTGTATTGACAGGTCAGTCCTGGTCTCGTGACGAGGACGTCCAGCTCTCTCTCCATCTCTTTGGTGGTCTCCCTGGCGGTCGGCGCTCCTCTAGAAGTCTTGTCTGGTCCATTCTCCCGACATGGTCTACTGGGTACATTGGGTACTCTGTTTCTGAGGGTCTTGCCCGCATTGGGTCTTAGGGTCTTCATCTCGGTAGTTCTGAGGAGGTGTTTAGTTCTCACCGTGTCCTCTCTTGCTTCGATGCCGTATGTCATGATAGGTCTTATGCATGTTTTATATAGTCTGACTTTGCTTTCGACTAGCATGTGCTTATTGGCCCACACAGTGTCTCTTTAGCATCCGGAGATAACCGCTGACCGCCTTTTAAACAAACTGGTTAATTTAACTTCTTCAGTAACTGCAAAATAACTTTGCGGTATCATTATTTATGCAGGGTGTACCAGAGCTAGCAGCAGAAACTTGGCCGGTAGATTCATACTATGTTATGAGTCTAAAATGTTCAAGCAACCATGACCTAATATCAATAGTTACGGAGATATGCAATATCAAAGTTTGCATTTTTTTTTCAATATATGCAAAAAGTTGAACTATCATTACAGTAACTTACCTATGTCGAATATGAAAAATTCATGCGCTTGTAGTGTGTTGTGCTTCCGTGTCGGAGACAGGCGTTGGTCTGGAGTGACAACCAGCAAGTTAGTCCTATTTTATTGTTTGAAAATAGTAAGAATATTGATGTGACACGTATTCCGTGTTCGCGTCTCTATTTAAAAAAATAAAAATTAATCATGCCATTTGTACTTTTTCAAAAAAATTAAAAATAGTCGAGTTTTATTTTACTTTCTGAATCACCTAATTTTGTCATGCAAGATATTTTATTTGTTTATTTTAAAAAATCCTTGTTTACAATATATAGGTACTTAATAATAATTAAACAATAAAAATATAAGATAAGATTACACATTTTTTTGTTGTTGTTAGATTTGTGGATTATGCCACTCTACTAGGCTACGCCTGTCCCAAAGTGGCGTTATAGAACACATTTATAATATTTTTTTAAATTCGTCAATAATATTTGTTTTCATAAGGTAGTAATTATGTATCTACAAAGTATCAAGTGCAATGTTAGTGATGGGTTGAGTGAGTCATAAGTCCAAGTGTAAATATGTGTAGAATATTGTTTAATGTAAAAGGGGTTAAATTTTTGTTTAAGCTTATTTTTTATTTTCCTTAATTAATTTATTTATTTACAATTACAGTATGTAAATTTTCAGTTGCTGTTCTACCTTTAGAGGTAAGCCAGTTGTTTGCTAAAGCTTTTATTTTATTAATTGAGTATATTCCGATTGTCGGGAAGTCTGTTTTAAATATGTTAAATATTTTAGGCCCTATGTATGCAACTATATGCAACGATATGCAACTATATAACTCAGCATATAACTCAAAACTCGATTTTATTGACTCGTTCAGTTGTTCCTTTCGCCCGCAGGATAGAGCTCCATTCGTCGTCCTTTTTGCTTTGGTTGCGAGACGAGGAAGTCGTGGACCGAGAGAGAGAGAGAGAGAGAGGTGGAAGGAGAGCGGCGTGAGAAATGTGAAGTACAAGTGACCCGCCGTTGCGATATTTAAAGTTGCCGGTCTGTGTGCAATGTTGCTGCAACTGCGCCAGCGTGTCATTTCGCTTGTGCAACAATTTAGACCCGTAAAGAAAGCTATCTATCCGCCAATGAGCTATGTCAGAATAAATGTGATTTATCGCATTTAAGCGCTTGTTCAGACACAGCGGGAACCGTGCCGTTTCAGAATCGCATGAGATCCGTGCGGGTCTCATTTACCTAGGTTTGTATGTGATCGTTCACACACAACCGTGCGGTTAGTCAACCGCAGCGGTGCCCGCAACCCAACCGCTAGAAAATAGACCCGCACGGCGCCCGCACGATCCTATTACTATGGGGCCTTACGAGAGCGTTCAGTCGCGTTGCGGGCACCGCACGGTTCCATGTCACAACAGGAGCACGCGTGGATTATATTCTCTTTTCTCTGGTTATGGATCGCTTTGACACTGAATTTTTTATTGATGAAGTGGAGAAAAGACCTGTAATAGTGTGAGGATTACTCAAATATGCCAAGAACCAAGCTTGGCAGGAGTTGGTGGAGATATTTGGAAATGGTGGAAAAAAAGAGTGTTTTAGAGAAGTAGGTATTTATTCACCAAAAATGAACTGACAGAATGATATTTATGTGTCTTGCCATGGAACACGGCCGTCGTTAACAAAGTAATGAGCGAATATATCTCTGATATTCAAAGACGGAGAACGGCACCAGAACTGTCAAACTGACGTTTATTTTCGCGCGCACAAATCGCTTATTAACCGCGGCTGTGTGAACAGATGACACAAATCGCGTGTTTGGAAACGCGATTCTGAAACTGAACGGTTCCCGCTGTGTCTGAACAAGTGCTAAGACGGTTCAAACGAGTCACATTGTTGTAACACGAACGATCCTACGAAAAAAGAACCTATCAATCGAGCGAGGGAATGCTAAAGAAATTACAAATCTAATATTCCGAAAACATTAATAACCTCACACGACTATATTCCTGCCTTGATTGTGAGTCGAAAATGCTCAAGCAATCGTGACCAAATATCAATAGTTATGGAGACATGCGACATCAAAGTTTGCACTTTTTTTTCAATGTTTCTGACTTATTTTTTGGAATATCATTACAGTGACTCATATCGATTACGGAAAATTCATTCGTTTCACAATACAAGTTAAATAAAATGACGAAAACCATGAAAAATTTCCAATTGGAATTATTTCCAACTGGAATTCGAAGGTTGTGAAAAAATATTAATTGACTAATATGGTTTAATTTCATTTTTTACTTCCTTTCTTTTAACTCGTGGCGTCTGCTTGCTTGCCGGCTTGCCGTCGAAAAAACTTTGGATCGATTTTTAACCCTTTTCCCGTGATCCAATCGAGCTGAAACTTTGCAAGTAGACTCGTGGTGACGATCAAGAAGATCTATCAAATTTTATTTAAAAAAATAATAATTATAGTTTAATTTTGGATTTTTGAAATTTTAATGTTTTTTTTCAAATTAGAATCATTACCAAAGTTTGATTACTAGCAAGCGCGGCCCGATAACGTCGCGGAATATTTTCTAAATTTGAATTACTCCGTCGGTATACATAATAGGTACTTCACTACGAATGTCGAAAATCTAAATTGACTGACAAATGTTTTTAGAATTTAATCTTCAAAGCACGAAGTGTCTTATCAAAGCTCAAAACATCAGACATTTTAGAAATATATTAAATTACTGAAAGTTTAGTGTTATGTTATATGTTTTAATTCGTCTTTAATTGTTGTTATATTTTACAAAGAAAGGGAGTATAATAAAAACTTGGTTTTTATGGGTTACTTTTTTTCGAGATGAACCGTCAAATTTTCGGCTAGCAAGCTAGCTCAGCTGCAAAGTTGTCATTGTGTTTGACCGCCATTAGTGGTTCTGATATCAGTCATTTACATGGAGTAATGCTTCTGCTGGACCCTGTACCACGGTACAGGATAGTACGAATGGATGACACGCCATGCTCTGCCCTATTGAATATCTCTCGCACAACTAAATCAAAAAGTAAGTCGTCACTGTCACTTTATCAGTGACTTAATATCTATGGTTATTAACTCCACTGCTTTTCTGGAATCATAAAAATTCGTTATCAACGACTTACTGTCAACCGAGGTGTCGGCAGATGTCGCGGTATATTTCTTACACGTCATCACAATATGTTATCTGATTATAACCGAATCGTGTATTACTTTCGTCTCAAGAGCTTGAGATTTTTAGTACACGGTATGGATCGTCATAGACCTTTCGCGAACCCTCTAGAACGTCCTCCTTCCAGAACTTTCAAGAAATTTATCGAATGTACAGGACCTTCTAAACACACCGACACATTCCGCCACTCAGTTTAGAGCCTTATAGAACTTTCGGGAATTTTCCGGAACCTTCTTATTCCAGAACTTTCTAGATCAGGTTTTTCCGGAACCGTCTAGACTTACCGACACAGTCGGCGCGCCTATTTTGAAATATTCTGAAGCATTTGCGGCCTTCCCATAAAAAACAATGTGCTAGAAAGCACATTTTCGTCACCCACTCCCACCCACGCGCAGCCGCCCCCACCAAACTCGCATATTTTCGATGTGACACCAAGGGCTATCCACCACCATAACCACCAGGGGATGGTAGTATCTGGTTGTGAAGAAAACTTGGTGGATAGGGAAACACGGGTTTCTTTTTATATATATATTATATATATGTTAAATCTAAGGCTTTCACGGGTACAATATATGTTAGTTCTAGCTACTTTGGGGGTAACCCGCGTCAAATTCTGGTCGTCAGGACCAGTCGTCTGCCGACGTTTCGAACAGATGTCACTGTTCATCTTTCTCTTTCTCTGAACTTCCTTCTCTGAACATCGCGTAGATATAAAAAATCCGAAACTAACTTCTTCCCTTGTCCACCATTCTCTAACGGAGAATCATAAAATAGACTTCGACAACTCAAAAGTAGTTGCCAGCCTCAATAATGAAACATTTAGAATCTACAGAGAGGCAATTGAAATAAAAAAAAGAAATAATAATATAATGAACAACAGAGACGATAGCATTCGACTTCCGACCGCATGGAGTAACATTCTTAATAATAATAATCAAATTTCTAATACAAATAATATTAATAATAATAAACCAGAAATCACGATGAAAACACCGAAGCAATTAGAAAATCCAACCTTCTCAATATTGTATAATGACGATAATAAAGTAAATATACGGATTACTAGAAGCCGAGCAAAACACATTAACGGCGTCGCTGGAGAAACCCACTCCTTCACAAACACCTGACGCAGAATTTTTCAAACTTTCACTTGACGGTGAGCTCCGGACCCAAACGGTTGTACGCTTTTTGGAGAAGCAGCTCATCGACAAGGCGCCCTGAAGATGAACAGTGAGATCTGTTCGAAACGTCGGCAGACGACTGGTCCTGACGACCAGAATTTGACGCGGGTTACCCCCAAAGTAGTTAGAACTAACATACTATAAATATATTATATAATATATAATAGATTATATATATAGAATAATATATATTGATTACAAGCAATTATAAGAGCACAAAGAAAGACTGATTAAGGAAATTTCCTAGGTTGATTACCTTTGCAATTGACCTTGCCTATACAGTCGGGTTATCGCAAATTAAAATATAAAATAATTAAAATTGCACTTAAAAGACTCGTAATGTCGCAAAAAACATGACTTGTTCATGAAAATTTATTTTATTGCCGATTAAAATCTAAAGAAAAAAAACTAACCCATGAAAAGCAAGTTTTTATTATACTCCTTTTTTCATTGAAACACGTTTTATGCCTACTCCACGCGTCGGAATCGAAAATTAAACAATATATAAATAGTTAAAATTTCGAAAAATCCAAAATTATATTATGATTATAAAAAAAATTTAACGAAAATTTGTTAAATCATTTTATCGTCGCCACGAGTGTTCCTGCAAAGTTTCAGATCTATTGGATCACGGGAAAAGGGTTAAAATCAATCCAAAGTTTTTTCGGCAGACAAGCAGACGCTACGAGTTAAAAGAAAGGGAGTAAAAAACTAACCCATAAAAAACAAGTTTTTATTATACTCCCTTTCTCATTTCCTAGTGGAAACAGGTTTGGCGCTTAAGCTACGCGTTGGGCTCGAATCGGGCGACGCTACGAAGTGGATAAAAAATTTGAAAAATCCAAAATTATACTATAATTATCAATTTTTTAAACAAAAATTTGTTAGATCATTTTTATCGTCGCCACGAGTCTGTCTGCAAAGTTTCAGCTCGATTGGATCACGGTAAAAGGGTTTAAATCGATCCTCCAAAGTTTTTTCGACAGACAAGCAAGCAGACGCTACGAATTAAAAGAAAGGGAGTAAAAATACGATCATTATTAATAAACTCGTACGTATACAAATGAAATTCTAATGTTTTCCTATGTCGAATGGTATACTTAATAAGTAATATAATGGTATACGTAATAAATATAATGGTATACTAGCATTAGTGAAAGAAATATGAACTTCGAAACTATAAAAAACTGTTTAACTGTAATTTCGGATATCTTATACGCACCGTTTGTATTACCGAGAAGCGAATCTCGACGTTTCGTTGGATACTTATCCAACGTCATCAGGAGGACGACCTTTACCCGCGGAGGTGGAGGTCGGACTGATTAAAGGTGCTGCTTTCTAGGGCATAAATTGTATGCACTTTGTTGTGGAGTGTTCTCTTCTTCTGTTTTTCTCTAAATAAACATTTCTCGACATTCATTGTTTTTCCCGAGGAGTCTTCATTTTATAATCATCTTCGCTCTTGGCTCTACAACTCCTGGTGGGTCTTGGCCTCCTCAAGAATCTTCCTCCACTCATCTCGGTTTAGTGCCAGCTCTCTCCAGTTCAGAAGCTCCAAGGCAGAGATGTCTTTGAGGACGTTGTCGCTCCATCACAATTTTGGCCTTCATAAGCTCCTTCGTCCTATCGGCCTGAGTTTAGCTCCTTAAACAGAGTGTAGAGCTCATTGTATTTTAATAATATATTATATTATTATATTTTATTATTTTATAATACCTGAGACGTGGGTACTAACTAAGAGGAGTGAGCGAACACTGGACGTTTTTGAAAGGAAAATTTTGAGGCGTATCTTCGGGCCGGTTCTAGAAAATGGACTTTGGCGCAGACGTTACAACAATGAGCTCTATACTCTATTTAAGGAGCCAAACGTCACAAAATTTATAAAACTGGGAAGACTTCGGTGGCTGGGTCTTGTGGAGAGAATGTCCGAGCATCAAGCACCAAAGTCCCTGCTGAACCCAAGGCCGATAGGGCGAAGGAGCTTAGGAAGGCCAAAATTGAGATGGAGTGACAACGTCCTCAAAGATATCTCTGTCTAAGGCTTCGAAACTGGAGAGAGATGGCACTAGACCGAGATGAGTGGAGGAAAATTATTGAGGAGGCCAAGACCCACCAAGGGTTGTAGTGCCAAGAATGATGATGACGATTATTTTATAATATTAACTCTTCAATCATAATACGTACATCTTCATATTGTTTGCCAAATGTTTGTGAATAATATTTTCAATGTTTACAGCGATAACTCTGTGGTTAGTGATAATTAAAACATATTTATTAATATTAATTGTTAACCAAGTTGTTGATTGTCCACTTTGATGTTGACCGGATCAGATTTTGTGGCGAAAATGGTGGATGATGGTTGAGGCTCTTAACAAGGCCAACTTCTAATATCTGATTAATCTGACTCGGCTTCCGCGGTCGCCCCCTCTTCCTGGCTATATTCTCTTATATCCTGGGATACACGATACATTCTTTCCTCCCCCATTCCCTCATTACACCCAAATTACCTGAGCGACCCTTTTAGATGTGTAACATCTTTCCTCTCGCTTTCTCGCAATCTGTGGCAGTGTTTCGTGAAAAAGGACGGAAATGCGTAACAGGAAATAAGACGCGAGCAATTTCATTTAAAAATAAGTAACCCATAAAAACCAAGTTTTTATTATCCTCTCTTTCTTTGTAAAATATAACAACAATTAAAGTCGAATTAAAACATATGACATAACACTAAACTTACAGTAATTTAATATATTTCTAAAATGTCAGATGTTTTGAGCTTTGATAAGACACTTCATGCTTTGAAGATTAAATTCTAAAAACATTTGTCAGTCAATTTAGATTTTCGATATTCGTAGTGAAGTATCTATTATGCATACCGACGGAGTAATTCAAATTTAGAAACTTTTTTAATGATTCCATGATAAAGTTTCAGCTCGATTGGATCACGGGAAAAGCACCCGGCAAGCAAGCAAGCAAGCAGACGCCACGAGTTAATATAAAGGGAGTAAAAATGTACGCGAAACCGAAGCCGTTTTTGTCTTGGTACCTACTTATTTTATTTTTTAATTTTAATTTTAATTTTAATAATCACTGCCACGGATTGCGGGAAAGCGAGAGGAAAGATGTTACACATCAAAAATTGAACCAAGAGGGTCTCTGGCAACATTCAAAATGTTAAGGTACCTACTGATACACATGCTCATTAGTGGCATGCTCAAAAAGCAACCGCCGGTTGACTTATGAGCATGCAAACGTCATTCACCACGAGAAGGGGTATCTTTTGAGCATGTGTGAACAGGCTTGCTTATTGTGAGCATGCTTATGTTATTCGCGGGCTTCGCGGCTAGTATTATCAATGCGATCTTCTCAGTTCGCGACAGATGAAACAAATACGGCGCGTTGGGGAGATGACAAAACATTAGATACTTTTCGTGGCTTGTTATAGGAATCACGAATGTCTGTGGAATACTCGGTCACCGCTATGTAAAAATAATATAGCGAGAAATAATGTTTATGAAACTTTATTAAAAGGCACGAATGATTCAAATCTTACAATAAAAATTATAAAAACCAAAATCAAAAATATTTTGATTTATTGGTTCACTTGAATTTTCTATTTCAGTTTGCAAAGTTTCCATTTTGAACAAGAGCGTCTCTATTCTATGACAAGAGCATGCCACTAATAAGCATGGGTGTTTGATTGTTAGCTTTGAGCATGTTTATTTATGAGCACGCTTAAAATAAGCATTCTAATAATGAGCAAGTGTGTACAGTTGTTAGGGCATGCTATTTTTGAGCATGCTAACACAGTATACCCAGAACAGTAGTTTATCTCCGGCCTGTCGGCGAGTTATTAGCCTACTCTTGCGTTGACGCTAGGGTTGTCACTTTACTCGTAGCGTCTGAGATTCCAACGCATAAGGTAGACACGAAACCCGAAAATGTCTGTAATTAGTATACCTAGTTTCTGCACTTAAATTGCAAGAACGCTGATTACCATCAACGTAGACTTTTAAAAACTCACAGTGTTTGTGATAATCAACGCACCTTTTTAGTAAAGCACCACAAACATAAAAAAGGCTTTTTTTCTAAAGCGGTGGCTGCGAGCGCGAATGGCACCGAAGGCACGGCCCTTACTGCCGCCGCCTTGTGCCCCCATATTCCAAGTCAGTGTGTGCGTCACAGTGCGTGCGTACACGGCGCCGAGCACGCACGCACACATTCTAATGGGTAGCGGCCAGTTTGTATGAAGACGTTAATACGTCTAGATTCTAGATAATAAGAACAGTAATCTGTTCTTAGTACACTGTGATGCTAATGAGCATGCCAGTAATAAGCGTGTGTATCTGTACCTTTAGGCGTCTGATACACATGCTTATTTAGTGGCACGTGAGCATGCGCAGTATCGACTTTGACAGTGGCATGCTTATTAGTGGCATGTGTGTACGCACATTGCTCAAAAATCAACCGCCGGTTGATTTATAAGCATGCCACTGTCATTCACCATAGAGAAGGGGGTATCTTTGGAGCATGTGTGAACAGGCTTGCTTATTATGAGCATGCTTATGTCATTCGCGGGCTTCGCGGCTAGTATTATCGATGCGATCTTCTCAGTCCGCGACAGATGAAACAAATATGACGCGTTGGGGAGATGACAAAACATTACTTTTCGTGACTTATTATGGGAATCACGAATGTCTGTGGAATACTCGGTCACCGTTGTGTAAAAATAATATAATGAGAAATAATATTTACAAAATTTTATTAATAGGCATGAATGATTCAAATCTTAGAATAAAAATTATAAAAACTAAAATTAAAAATGTGCGGATGGAAACTCGGGAACTTTTTTGATTTATTGGTTCACTTGAATTTTCTATTTCAGTTTGCAAAGTTTCAATTTTGAACTAGAGTTCCTCTCTATTCTATGACAAGAGCATGCCACTAATAAGCGTGTGTGTTTGATTGTAGCTTTGAGCACGCTTATTTATGAGCATGCTTAAAATAAGCACGCCAATGATGAGCAAGTGTGTACAGTTGTTAGGGCATGCTTAGTTTTGAGCATGCCCATTTATTGGTTCACTTGAATTTTCTATTTCAGTTTGCAAAGTTTCCATTTTCAACAAGAGCGTCTCTACTCTATGACAGGAGCATGCCACTAATAAGCATGTGTGTTTGATTGTTAACTTTGGGCATGCTTATTTATGAGCATGCCAGTAATGAGCAAGTGTGTACAGTTGTTAGGGCATGCTTATTAGTGGCATGCTCATTAGCATGCCACTAAAGAAGCATGTGTATCTGTACCTTTGATCTACAAGCTTTTCTGAACTCGAATCATCCGTCAGAATGCGGTCCTCGTATTTTGCACGCTCGAGTACCTTTGGCGCCCGGAGTGTCACTGCGCCGATGGACCTTTTGCTGCGCGGGCCTTTCGCCGCGGAGCCTCGCCAGACGGTGTCTGCAGCCCGGACCGGTCCGCCGCAATGGTATCGCATCTTTGAGTTATTGGCTTCACAATCTTACAGTCCGTTGCATCGAGCCATGCGCCACCACCAGCTACCAGCACGGAGCGCACCAGCTCACCAGCAGTCTCCCGCCGAACCTTCGCCAGGCCGGTCACGTGGGTCGCGCGGTGCTCGGTAGTTTCCCAAAGTGACGACAGTGCTGGTGACACGAGCCGTGTTTCATTTTCACACAGTCTGTTATCAAAATCGAGCCGCGTCATTTTATATACGACTTGCAGACAGCTGTGCCGTTTTAAGAGTGAAATATTTTTTAAATTACTCGATTACTTTTAATAGGTAATTAATTGTTGTGAATATTGAGTGAATATGACTGTGAATACCTAGTTCAACAAAGCAGTAAGGTAAATAAACAAAAATACGTATAGAAAATTGCATATTTTGATACGTGATATTGATATAAAAATATACAACTTGCAGATAGCTGTGCCGTTTTAAGAGTGAAATATTTATTAAATTACTCGATTTACTTTTAATAGGTAATTAATTGTTGGGAATATTGAGTGAATATGACTGTGAATATCTAGTTCAACAAAGCAGTAAGGTAAATAAACAAAAACACGTATATAAAATTGCATATTTTGATACGTGATATTGATATAAAAATATACAACTTGCAGATAGCTGTGCCGTTTTAAGAGTGAAATATTTATTAAATTACTCGATTTACTTTTAATAGGTAATTAATTGTTGGGAATATTGAGTGAATATGACTGTGAATATCTAGTTCAACAAAGCAGTAAGGTAAATAAACAAAAACACGTATATAAAATTGCATATTTTGATACGTGATATTGATATAAAAATATACAACTTGCAGATAGCTGTGCCGTTTTAAGAGTGAAATATTTATTAAATTACTCGATTTACTTTTAATAGGTAATTAATTGTTGTGAATATTGAGTGAATATGACTGTGAATATCTAGTTCAACAAAGCAGTAAGGTAAATAAACAAAAATACGTATATAAAATTGCATATTTTGATACGTGATATTGATATAAAAATATACAACTTGCAGATAGCTGTGCCGTTTTAAGAGTGAAATATTTATTAAATTACTCGATTTACTTTTAATAGGTAATTAATTGTTGGGAATATTGAGTGAATATGACTGTGAATACCTAGTTCAACAAAGCAGTAAGGTAAATAAACAAAAACACGTATATAAAATTGCATATTTTGCACTATTTTGATATTGATATACAACTTGCAGATAGCTGTGCCGTTTTAAGAGTGAAATATTTATTAAATTACTCGATTTACTTTTAATAGGTAATTAATTGTTGTGTATATTGAGTGAATATGACTGTGAATACCTAGTTCAACAAAGCAGTGAGGTAAATAAACAAAAACACGTATGTAAAATGTTTGATGCAGCTAAATTTTGATATATGATATTGATATAAAAATATACAACTTGCAGATAGCTGCGCCGTTTTTAACGTGAATTATCTTTGAATTGACTCGAATTACTTTTGATATGTGATTAATTATGATATTTATTGTGTGAATATGATTGTGAATACCTAGTTAAACAAAGCAGTAAGGTAAATAAACAAATCGACGTTCCCTTAGAACACTGCAAAAATCGATTTTAGTTTATCTTAAACCATCCAATTTACTATACACTTTCTGTTAATGTTAAAAAGAAGTTTGGTTTTCCTTTAATATGTGTTTTTATAAACGATCATTATTTTTTTTAAATTTATTCCAAAAAAATATAGAGTAAATTCCATGATTAAAGAAAGTAAAACTAAAAAATAATTTTTGTAGATTCGACAGTATAGTTACGCGGGGACCGTGGAAGTATGCACGTATTTTAAATTAAATTATCATCAAGATTAAACTACACACGTTATTTTTGTATAAAAATGATTTGAATTACTTTTAACTAATAACTGTGGAGTTAGAAATGTCCTTAGGTTTTCACGGCCGTTCAGAATCTTCTGTGTATAGTTTTCTGGGATATTCTGCCGTGTACATGTGACCTCTCTGGCCAACGTTCCATCATCAGGACTGATGTTCGTCGCGGACCATCACCATGGACCATCATCATCGCGACGAACATCAGCCCTGATGATGGACCCTGCAATGGGATCCGAAACGTTGGCCAGAGAGGTCATGTGTACACGGCAGAATATCCCGGAAAACTATACACAGAAGAAACTGCGGAGTTGGTTATTCATCTGTTTTTTTTTTAATAAAAATCATGTCTTGACCGCCATTATTTATGCCTACGTAAATAAGTACGTCTCGTCTATTTTGTGTTAAAATACCACAACAATCTTGTTATTCCGAGAACATGGGAATGAATGTGAAAGACAAGTTAACCAGAACAGCGAGTTAAATGAGCATATAAATATGAAAATGTAGTTATTCTGGAATATTTCGCGAGCATTTTGTCCGTCCGTCCGTCTGTCTGTCTGTGTGTCCCCGTGACTTCGTGTAACGTCCGTAATTTCGTTCGAATGCGCGGCTAAAAAACGAAATTAAACGGCCGGAGATGGGGCTTGAACCCCGGACCAGCAAACCCGAAGGCGGCAACGATCGCCGAGCCTGCATTACCCGTCAGAAATACAGTGCATATATATATGACTTAGCAAAGACGCGAACCGTTTCATGTTGCCAGGGTTAGAATAGTAAATTTAACTGCCAACAGGGGAAATATAAAAAAAATGTTCAAATATTTTGATAAAAGTCGTTATAAATAAGTAACCGGCATGTAAAAGTACCGTCATTTTTGAGGGGTTACAGCTAGTATTTTATATACAACCTGCTCGAGCCTCATTCCAGAAAATCAGCAAGATAGTCTTTACATGTCTCAGACACGCATCTCATACCTCCTCTGCACATTACCTCATTTTCTTGTTAGAAAAGAATCATAAAATCAATTAAATCGACATGAAGATGTGTGTTTACAAATGTGGGATATAAAAGCAACGGCAGCATTACCCAAAAAATTCAAAAAATATTTTGAATGCAGTCACCAAAATGGTGTACTATATTTCCACTTTAAAATGTACAGAATTCTAGATTTTCTGTATCTATCCCTTCTAAAACCATGCTTCCTATAAATGTATAGGCTATGTTTCCTATAAAATTCGAATTCAGTACATTATAACTAACTAACTAACTAACCATCACGCCGTTTCCCTGCAGGGGTAGGCAGAGAGGATTGAACGCCACACTCTTCTATCCTGGCACACCACTTTTGCTTCGGCCACATTCATACATCTTC
>JADDOH010024976.1:0-40314 GCA_016648135.1 Agrypnia vestita | reverse complement strand
TACAAGTTGTATGGATATTTCAACGCATATGGTAGACGCGAAACCCGAAAATGAGAAAGGGAGTATTGTAAAAACTTGGTTTTTATGGGTTACTTTTTATTAATTCAATTGACAATAAGGTCACCATTCTATAAAGTACATCATTGAAAAATTGATACATAAAATTGAATGAAATAAGACACTTTGTTTAAATACTTTGTTTTCACCACTTTAATTAGATTAAAAAATCTACATGTTTCGAGAACAATGTTCTCTCCTTCAGGATTATTGTGTACTAAAGATCTTTAAAAGTTATACCAAGCAAATGTGTTACGATAGTGGGACGGGTGAGGGCTAGGTGAGGGGAGGGGAAGGTTTGAGGTGTTAATTATTATGGGTCATTTGAAATTTATGATTTTTTAAATGTTTTTCTTATGATTTTAAATTTTTTTTAGAAGAGTGGACGACTTCAGCTCATAATTTACATTATATGCAGATGACATAGTGATTGGTAGCTCATTTTGAAGCTAATTCTCAAAACTTGGTGACCAGTATTTTAAATGTGTGCATGTAGAGTAAACTTCTGACTATAGTTATTAAGTCAAACGTAATGGTATTCGAGGAAGACTAAGTGTGATGTTAACAATGAATGGTTAGAACAAGTGATTGAGTTTTTGTACCTATATTTGGTAAGAATATATTCTAGGGACGGCAATGAGTATAATGATATCGAAAGTTTGGTGACTGCGAGAAATAATGTAAATGGTGCTCTGAATGCAATTTTTACTTATAGAAATCTGTCACGTGAAGCGAGACTAGCGGTACATAAAAGAGTTTTGATGCTATCTCTAATGTATGAAAGTTTAGCGAGGAATTAGAAAAAAAGAATGAAAGTAGACGGAATACGGTGAAAACTCTTACGTTTTCCACACATGCACCTAAGCAAATATGGAAAATGTGAGAGGGAAGATTCAACAATTTAGAAGTGAATGTAATTCCGGATGAAACTTAGAAGATAGAATAAAAAAAGTATTGCTAGGGTAATTGAGTTACATGGTAAATATGAGTAAGGAAAGATGTTTTAAAAATATATAAGGGGAGTGGTGAAGGCTGCAGAAACTGAGGGCGTCCGCAAAAGAACTAGCATGATCAGAAAAAAACATATACATGAGGATGGCCATGTTCAATTAAGGGGTATGAATGTGGTCGAAGCCAAAATGGTGTGCCAGGACAGAAGGCTGTGGTTAACTTCTCTAAGTAAGTTAGTTAGTTGGTGAGAGTAGAAGAATTCTGAACGATTTAATGTATGTAAAATAGTAAACGGCAAGCTAAATATCCTTGATTTAAATGTTCTTTCTTTAAAAATTCTTTATATAAAAGGCGCTAAGAGGAATTAATGTAAATATTTTTTAAAATATTTATCTTTATTATAATAACTCTACATTATTAAGATTTAACAGACTTGTTAACAGGATCAGTATTGTCGATATTTTATTAAACTAAATCCTTAAATTTAAGTGTATCTTCTTTATGCAATATTAAAACAATAGTCGTCGCTGCGGCAGGAATTAATAAAAACGCTGGAAATTAAACGGATTTATTAATAAAGCAAACGTACCAAGTCACTTAACACTATTTAACTTAACGCTTTTATATAAATTAAACTATTTCGTAAATTTATTACTCGTAAATAGGCACTTTATAATAACTTTAACACTTTGTTCACTATTCACTGGAACATTACATCCAATTTCTGCACGTATTATTCGCTCCGAATTCGCTACGTAAGAACTTTCCACATTATTCGCTGTCGAATTATCGCTCACTTGGCTACACTGGCCTTCGCAGCTCGCTACTGCTTTCGCTTCTGTTCCGCTGTCAAGCGCGCTAAGAACAACAACAATATTACTCTCGCACGCAGTCCTATCTATATCTGGCTAGTGCTGATATCGAACCCTCTAGGCGTTCCTAGTATTTAGGAGAACTTTCTCGTGGCTTCTAGGCTCTAAGATGCTTCCCAAAATATCCGACAGTGTTGTTGTGACATGTGACAGAAGTGCGCAATTCTTTTTAGCCTTGTTATAGTATAATTATGTACTACAGCTATTCTTTTTTATTTTAAAAATAATTTTAATTTTATTAGTATTAACTTTTTTTGTATATTCGATGATAAGTTCCTAGGTTGATGTTAATGTATTACTGTAAACGTTCATATGGATGTTATTATAAATAATTAATTTATTAAATAATACATAGGTTTGTATTTTTCGTGTGCATGATACGACAGACAAGGTCTGGTGATCACGTGATATATAAAACAAAAGGAGCTACCTATATGGAGAGAGTCAAAGAGAGTTTCTCTAGACACGGTATTATCAAGATGGGTTATTAACATAGAATATGTTAATGGCTGACATCTTGTGGAAATTTCATTGCATGCGCATTATACAATATACAATATAACGCATGTAGAATAGTTGATTTGACTTCAATATAATGTGTTATATGTTGAAGATTCTGTACTTTTACTGGGTTATAAGATATTAAATGAAAATTAAATAAATACATATTGATAAAATTAATGATCAACAGCTTGCTGTTAAACGAATTTTATGCAGGGAGTATTTACATTGATGTATGGAAGTGAGGCTTGGAGCTGACAGAAGAGGAAAGAGAATGTAGTGAAAATTAAATGACTTAGACATTTGTATGGCAAATCCATTTATGATAGAACAAAGAATAAAAGAATTAGGATAGTGTATAAAGCGCATATTGTCATTGTTAAAAGAATTTAAAAAAGAGTCGCTCAGATGGTTTGGACATGTTGCGCTAAGGAATGAGGAAAGAGTGGTAAAAAAACTCACCCATAAAAACCAAGTTTTTATAATACTCCCTTTCTCATTTGTATTGAATCCAATTTAATATTCTATCAACATATTCCTCTTGCTTTATGTTCATGTAGAAAATCTATTCCATGTATATTATTATCCTTAAAACTTATAGAATATTGAAAAAGTAATAATTGGTATAGGGGAGCACGGCGTCGGCAAAACCGTCTGATCGGACCCATGGCTCGAGTCAGACTAGTTGAAAGAGGTTTCGCGCCTTCTCCACGAGTCGGACTCCTTTCCCATTCGTATGGTTTCCAATTTTAAAAAACGTTAAAATTTCGAAAAATCCCAAATTTTACTATTATTAAATTTTTTTAAAGGATCATTTTTATCGTCACCACGAGTTTCAGCGCTATTTAATCACGGGAAAAGGGTTAAAAATCGATACAAAGTTTTTTCGACAGACAAACAGACGCTTCGAGTTAAAAGAAAGGGAGTAAAAAGATACATGACGCGAGTGTTGACAAATAATTGTATTTTTTCAACCAAAGCATCACAGTTTGGACCGAAAAACCATGTCATTTTTCGTTTACAGATTCACCACCCATGACCAAATCTCCGCAAAGCTAGCCACACCCGCTTTTAGTCTCCTCTGTTCATCCCCCACTCCCCGCATACCATCCCTCACCACCCGCCCCAACCCTGCAACCAACTGCAAGTTATAAATGGATTGTTACAAGAGCGATCTCTTGCCAAATTGCTTGTCCAGCCCGTAACGAGAGGTTACTGTGCCTCCCTGATATAAACTAATATACGTGTTTGTACAGGAATATCGGAAATCACATTATCAATTATTTTGAACATTATTATAACTACCCCGAATACGAATATCTCGTGAACCATCCCGAAAACGCAAAATTACAATAAGTTCGTCTATTTAAATCAGGTTGGTTTATCGGAAATTTTAAGAGGTTGCCGAATTATACGAATACTTTGATCATAAGAGCCATTTTCTGTCTAGTTTAATGACAAAAACTTTAATCAAAATTCTTCAAGTAATCTTTAAACCCCTTCAGAAGCCTCAAAGCTCCAAAGAAGCAGTATCTTTTTCATCTTATAAATTGCCTTTACACTTGATTACTTGCTATCTAAAAAATTAATGCGCACCATTTAAAATTAACATTTTACTAAAAAGATATTTTTTATAATTTATAGAAGTAAACTATGTTTACACCACTTTTTTATTGAAAAAAAATATTTTCCATATTTAAGTTTTCATAGTTCGATTATCTATACTTCGATTTTTAAATTTAATTTTGTTAGTATATATTTGTTATCCTGACGAAGGGGCCAAAGTCTCTGAAACATGTTGATTTTTTTTCATTAAAAAAGTGGTGTAAACAAAGATTATTTCTATAAATTATAATTATAATGTCACCACAAAATAATTTTGCTGTGTTTGAAGAAGATATTTTTTTTTATTAATTATGGCAAAAATTAAGGAAATATTATAATTATTATTATTATTATTATTATTATTATTATTATTATTATTATTATTGATAATGGGCAGGCAGCTTAAGCTGATAGGCCTATATCACTGTCTCTCATTTGAATATCCAGCCTATTCTTAATATTATTATATATTGTTCGAGTATTATTTGAACATTAATGATCTATAATCGTCTTTGAAGACGGTTGATTGTCGCGTGGGTACTACCACCCTATATAAATAACCCGCACGTTAAAAATAAATGTCACCGAAAAACAAAGTTATTTCAGGTGAAATACTATTTTTTTCCTTACTTCAATGACGCATTTTTAAACACAATTGCCCTGATAGCTCAATTACTGAAGTAAAATACATTACCAGTGAAAACCTTTAATTGGCTTTTATGTTTTATATTCTCTGTATTTAATTATTGTCAGCTGTTGGTTTTCCGAATAAATATTAATAAATAAATAAATCAATGTTTAAGAAAATCGTAAAATTAAAAAAATAAGGATCAAACTCGTGGGGAATCGAACCCAAAACCTTCGGTATGAGAATCCTGTGGCCTTCAAGGACAGATTACAGATTTATTAAATTACGATTTTTTATTTATTTTATTCGATTTATTTTATAACGATTAGTACGCGCGCCATTGATGACACATACAACAATTTAGCTGGCACGTGAGCGATAAACAATACTTTTTATTATAAATAACTAATGGATAGAATATTTAGATTCTTTGTTTTATTTATATTTTTCGTATAATTTTCTACGTATACTCGCGAGTCTTATTTTCTAGTCTATTATCTTCCGAAATGAATTACATAAAATGTAGTTTGAGAAATCTGAAGTTTGATTCATCAATTTGTGAATCATCATTTATCAATCTTCTAAGCGCGACGACATTTGAACCAGATTTAAAGCATTTAGTACTTAATGTACGGAAGCAAAAATAACTGATATAAGTTTTTATTGGTTGTCAATTCTTATTTATGAAACTTTAGTCTAATTTCTGTTAAAACCGCTCAGACCTACTGAACTAACTACAGAAGGCTAATTGAACGCATTAAATCTAATCGGTTTCTGTTGTTAAAAGATAACACGGTCATTACGTTATATTTATAAATAAAAAAAAACTAATTTTGAAATCATTGCAGAATGTAGTTTTTTATGTAAAAAAAATGCTTAAAAAATAATTGAACAGTCGATAAATAATATTCCAGAATTTTTGGAACGTAAAAAAGTCCGCCATCGCTGACATATTATATTTAATTATAAAGGAACGTTACCAAAATATAATAATTTAGTAGTCTTTCCGTCTTTCTGTCTGTCCCCGTAACTTCGAGTAACGTCGGTAATCTCGTTCGAATTGACGGCTAGACAAACCAAATTAAAGGACCGGAGATGGGACTTGAACCCCTAGCCTGTTGCATATTACTGCCAACGTCTCTCTTTGGAATGTCAAAAATACGCTATATAATATACTAGAGCTCAGTAATGACGCAAACCAATTGTATTAAAATACTTTGATAAAAGTCGTTATTCCTATTCCACATTTAACAGGTAAGAGTATCATCATTTTTGACAGGTAACTGCTATTTCATTGATAAATCCAGTGGACTTCTTCGTGTTACAGGATATCTTCAGTGTTACATTAGAGTGCTACCGTACTCATCTGAATAAATACTTCTTAGAGAAATAAGGCAGTCCATTTTAGTTTCTAACTCTGTTGCTACATAATTTAATAAATTGTAATTAATTCACAATTGTTCACTTTTTCATACTATTGAATATATATTACTTCTTCTTAATACTTTTTTTATTGTATATTTACTCTGTATTTATTTATTTTTATCTCTGTTACTTTATGCTTACTTTTGACATTATTATGTTATTTTATATTAACACTGTATTCTACATATTTTATCTTTATTATCTCATACTTACTTTTACTTACTCTTACTTTATATTATAAGATAATTAGTACAACATCAAATTACCGTAACCGTTGAAATAAATAAATCGCAAAATCAGTAAGAAAATATGATAAATAATAATTGTAAAAAATATATTATAAATCCGAAACGCGTGATATTTTCGACCACCCAGTCAGAAAGCCAGGAAAATTCGCGGGAAACGGCAGCCATTTTGAGCGTGTTGGTAAATTTGGAGCATGAACCGTAAATAGAGATGCATACACTTTATTAATAGTTTAAGTGCTGGGTTTTATATGCGCACGATGCACTACATTTTGTTACACGATTTCTGTACGTGTTTTGCAACGTGTCTCTTATCAAAACGAAATAAAAATTTACATTTTACAAATTAGTACAACGTTTGTGCAACTGTGTCCCGTTTCCGAACTGCAAAATCTGTCAAGATTAGTTGAAACTGCAACGTAAATTAAACTGCTGAACATTAAGTTGGAAATATATAAAATTAAACCTTTATCAGAATAATGACGTACATAGGCAACGCATAGGAATAAGGAACTACATAAGAAGTAATTTACAGCGGACATATATAGAAAGTAGCGAAAGGAAAAACTACATTTCAAAATGAAGACTACAACACACACACGTTCACCAGTTTGAAGACTACAAAGTGTACACTACAATTGTAGTAAAAACTACTTGAAGTGAAGTAATTGTAGTGCTACGAAATGAAGTGAAGTAATGAAGTAAAGTAATTGTAGTATTAATGAAGTGAAGTAATGTAGTACTAGTGAGTTAATAATTTGGCGAGCTAAGAAAAATAAAAAAAAGGCCACGAGAAAAATATTTTGGCGACCTAAAAAAGGTCGCCAGCCAGATTTCTTCATTCGATTCCAAAAAATTTTCAAACCATGGGGGGGGGAGTTGTTACAGTTTCCAGAGGTTTCTTTGTTTAGCTACATCAACTTCACAAAAATTTCTTCATAGGTCCCAAAATTTTTCAAACCATGGGGGGGGGTTGTTACAGTTTCCAGAGATTTCTTCATATATCTACATCAACTTACCAAAAATTTCATGTAAAAAATGCACTATTTAAAGTATGTTTCTCATACTTTCGATAACTTTGAAGTGTATGTACTTTGTAGTGTTCGCTTTGAAATGAAATGTACTATTTGAAGTTTATACTTTCAATAACTTTGGTGTTTGTAGTTTGTAGTGTGCACTACACTTCAAAACGTGCGAAGTGTGCACTTCAATGTAGTGTAGTACTACATTGTAGTAGTGAGTACAGAGCGGACCCATCACTAATAGAAAGACATCGATTCCTATATAATGCAATACTTTTATCATGGAATTTATAATAACATAAAGGAACTAAATAATGTGAAACTATTTAAAATATAACTGAGAAGATTTGTGATGGGGAGGACGAACAAATCTATGTGTTGGTAGTTAATATGTATACTTCTTTTTTTTTTGGTAATAGTCCCTTACACCAGCCTGCAATTGCTGTCTGGGGACTTGTTATTTATTTTTTTATTTGTTTGTTTGTTTGTTTTTATTATTACGTTCTAAGTATATTTTTGTATTTTTCAATCATATTTCGTAATTTTGATGCATATTAATTATTAAAAAAAAACTTTGACTTACTACTTACTATACAAAATCACTAATAAAGCGTAAAAGACACTAGGTTTCATTTCGAGGGTTACAAAAGACTTCAACACCATAAAATCCATAAAAATATTGTAAATGTATCTTCCCTCGTTCCCCACACTATACTGTTCACTCTAATAATAATAAGTCCAGCACAATTTTTTAAGGTTTATAAATTCAAAACTACACGAATAGCTTAAATGTAACTGGTTGCGGATATTTTATACGAACCGTATAAAATTCGACAGAGAATTCTTGACGTTTCGTTGAATAAGAATTCAATTAAACGTCAAGAATCGTCTCTCGGAAAAACATACGGTTCGTATAAAATATCCGCAACCAGTTACAGTTAAATATGTCTAACGACCGTAATAACAACCAAAACTCTTTAATACACCAATAGTATACATTAACTTATATGTATTTCTATCATATCTAATAAGATTTAATGAGATTATCTTATTAAATTAGAGGATTTAATATGAAAATTAAAATAGCAGATCTAATATTACTATTCAAGATTGTTTATTATTATTCTAGAAGTCTAGGTCTAACCCTTCTATCACAATTTTCAATCACAACCCTTCTAGGAGTACAAGAAAAAGTATTACATTTATGTCAATACGAATTATCTACACAATTCAATTCAGAAGGTTTTACAGATTTAAAAATTCAATACTCGATTTCACAATCTGTGAAACCTCGTTGCAAATCAGATATTTTTTCTTCTTCACTAAAAAAATTTATGCAAACTCTATCGAATTAATTGTAAATGTGTAATTTATATCATTATAAGTACTAAATGTATTTGTGTTTTTACTACTTGAGTTATTTTTAATTATTGTCATAAATAATTTTACTGTATTTCTGTTCTAAAACATAAATTTAATTTTTTGTTTTTCTATTTTTAATTTGTAATTATTACCGTTGAAGTTATCTCAAAGCGTTCTTGGGTTTTACAGCCATTCAGAATCTTCTGGTTTGATTTTTTGAGATACTCTGCCGTGTTTCTACGACGTTTCTAGCAGACGTGTCGGATCCCATTGCAGGGTCCATCACCAGGGGTGATATTTTGTTGTGAGAATTAATGTTCCAGTCCGTTATTTGCTAGCAGTACCATTTTCAAAGCAGCTGTTTTGCTTGCAACCGCATTGTGCTACCAGACGCGTGCAGTATGATTTTGAATCATGACTTTTACGTGAACATTTATTTTAGAAAAAACATCAAAATATAATATTCTTGTGACAGAATATTTCAAAAGGTAATGTGATAATAATTGAGATATGAATATTTATTTCGATTTCGATATTTTTTAAAATACATGTATGTTTACGTAAATGCCGTGCTTCCATATTCTCACTGCACGCTCCTAGTTGCTACCCCAGAAAATTAGAAGGTTCACAATTTAAATTACAATATTTAAAAAAACAATATGTTTTGTATTTGGTGTTTTTGCTACATGTAATTACTAGGTCTAGTATAAAAGCAAAGGCAGCAATATCCAAAAAATAAAAAAAATAATCATTTAAAATGTACTGAATTTTAGATTTTATGTATCTATTCCTTCCAAAATCGTGTTCCCTATAAATTAATAGACTATGTTTCCTATAAAATCTCGAATTCAGTAGGTACATATAAATTTGTAAATTAGTAACCTTCGATGACTGCATTCATTTTTATTGGATATTGCTGCCTTTGCTTTTATATCCCACATATAAAAGGTTAAAAATAGAGGCGAGAGAGCTGACAAAACATAAAACTTTCATTTTACACCATTGACTAGCGTTTTGCTGAAATTGTACAAAATGTCCGCAATGCAATACACTGTACCATAAACAACTATTTTTAAACACCGTAACACGTTGACACAGTAGGTCAATAGTTTTAATTGTTTTTGGAAATATCATCGTTAAATAGAAACAGAAACGTAGAATTTTTTTTTTTTCATTTTTGTGAAAAATCACATCAAAATGCAAAATGTGATCGCTGGTAAAGTCATTCATTTCTTTTCAAAAAAAAAATGTTTTGTAATGGTTCATTCACTCGAATTAAATATTTATTGAATGAACAATATTTTAAATGATCTTACGAGAAAATTATTATTCCCACGATATCGTTGCTATGGGAGGCAAATTACACTAAAAAATATTTAAAATATTATTTATCACGCAAAGTCACTGGACACAAATTTAATTTGAACACTATTATTTAATTCACTATAATTTTTCTCTAATCATTCATCTCCGGAACACTTTATATTCGTGTTTCTAGAATATTCGCACTTATTCATAAATTAATGATGTGTACTATCCCAATTAATTGTGGCTGGTATTTTTGTAGCCACACTGAATCGCCGCTGGTCGCTTGTTTTCTGTGAAATCGCTGAAACGTCTCTACACACTGTTTGTCTCAATGAAATCGATGCACTTACATACATTTTCGGGTTTCCAAACGTTTCGTGAATCTATTACGTTATTCCAAATCCTTCCAGTAATTTCCAATTAACTGTAAATGTCTAGAGTATTGACAAGGTTGCTATTGTTTTTTTGAAATAAAACATATAAATTACTTTTATGTGTTTTATTTGTCTCCCACCGCCGTGGTCCTGTGACAATATGAACGATTGTGGTATAAAACTTTTTTAAAGTTATTTCTATTTCACAATATTTTGGCTCAAGCAGAATGAATAGTTTTGAGCTGCTCCAAGGTAAATTCCTCATTATTATTTAAAAAAAACAGTATGCATTTAAAATCTTTTTAAATTTTACCATAGATAAATGTTTTCTTTCAATTCTTGATTTCTTTGTACAAAATTCAACAGCGAACTTAAAATTATGGCTGGAATCTATTAGGATTGCTTCTCTTTGTTTTTCTTGGATTCCTTCTGCGAGTGGAAGTGTTGGAGCGAGATTAGTGAGATGCTTAAGGAACCATTGGTGGAAACAAATGGCGCACCTTACGGGAAAACAACCTGGTCATCATTAATCAGCTCTTTATCGGAGTTCAGGATCAGAGATGACCAGAAGTGGTTAGAAGATCGTAAATCGCAAAGAAGGTATGGAAGAAGATAGCGAAAAGATATGTACGATGCGCCAGTTGCTGTTATATTGTTATTGCTTTTTATACTAAGATCAATTCTTCGAGTTATGGCCTAACTGTTATACCACTGTATATCTGTTGGTAGATTAAAATACTTTTTTTTCTAAATTTTTTACAATATATTTTACACATATAACATAACTTCCAAAAAATTTTTTTGTTGTATTTAAATTAATAATTTTGTATGGAAACATGAGAATAAGTACATTTTTTTTAATTTCAACTGTTATTAATATAATGTAAAGTATTCGTGATACCGAGGGCAAAATGCCAAAAGCGCGTTATGATTATTTCAAACTTTACAGAAGAACAAAATAAAGTTCTTTCTATCTGATTTTGGCAATATTTATTTAATAAAACAAATATTGTTTAAACATTATTTTGCTCTCCTGTAAAGTTCAAAATAATCACTAACGCCCTTTTGGTTTTCTACCCTCGAATGATAAAATGAAGTTAGATAACATGATTTGTTCATTTTATTTTTATATATTTTACAATTTGATATAATGTTTTGTGATTTTATATTTGGTAAAAATTATTGAGGCGCGTAATACTAAGGAATGTATAATAATGTTCTACATCTGTTTCATTAGTTTTGGGTGAACTTATACTTCTTATAATATATGCTCTTTGACGATGACTATGATAACCTTGACTATTAAGTGTATTTTAGATTTTGTGATAGTAGTCTTTGCGTATATGCAATGTTTTTTAAAGTCTGTCAAAATTAAGGACATTGAATTCTTTAAATAATTAATCTGTGGGATAGGTTCTAGGTTTTTCTAATATTATTTTTACAATCAATTTTTATGAGCCGAGAGATAACTTTTATATGCTTAACCCTAACCTATGATACATTTTTACAATACGGATTTCATAAAGCATAATATGTTATTTTGTATTTTATTTTATTTATTCTAAGCGTGTCTGTTGCCAAATGGATGAATGTAAAAGAAGTTAGCGACGCTTTTGACGAAAATAATATTTAAACATTTTTGAGAAAAAATGAAACACTCGTCATTCTTTTGTTTCATAGCACAGGCGTTTAGCTTAGTTTGAGAAGTAAGTAATTACAATAAAACCCCAAAAAAATTATTTTAATTAAATAAACAGAATTGCCATATTATAAGCGATGATAATCCACAAGCCATTGTCGAAATACCTTTACATCCAGAATAGTCATCGTTTGGTGCGCTTTATGGGCCGGTGGAATCATTGGTCCAAAAATGATTAGAACATTCACAAAAGTCAACGATGAGAGGTACAGAGACATGATCACTAACTTTTTCGTCCCCCAATTGGAGGACATTAATGTTGCAGACATGTGGTTTCAGTAGAACGGCGCCACAGATAAACCAGAAACAGTTGAGTACTAGGAAGCCAACATTCGACGCATTATTGCCGAAATACAGCCTGATTTACTACGAAGAGTGTGTGAAAATTGTACTTCCGGATCACGTCATGTGCGCGCCAGCCATAGCGGCTGCATACCCGAAATCATATTCAAATATTAATGCCATGAAATTATGTGCCAAACAAAGTTAATTTTATTGATATTTAAAGTATTTTTGTATTTTATTTCAATTTAAGGTTCTCCGCATCTAAAAAGACAACACTTTTATATATTGCATTTATCTGGATATTCTTTATTTTTTGTTTTTTTTTTTTATATTTTCTTCTCATGGACATAGATATGGTTTTGGGCGCATTGTTTCATATTATGTAAAAACCCAATTCACAGCACGTATTATTAATAAATGATAACATGATTTCTTTAATGTTGACTTTAAGAAGATACCAACCACGTAAAACACATCCGATTTTTTTATTTTACTATTTTGTTTGTAATATCACGAATATGTTTGTTTGCATGCAATAAATTGTTTGCAATATCACGGAAAGCCAAATTTCACAAAACAGTAAAAAAGTTGCTGTAGATATGTTTATTTTTTGTCCATTATCTGTTCGCTGTGTGCTCATATTTATTCATTTAATTGGCAGACACGTTGACATTCGTTCGTTAACTTGACATTATAAAAATAGAAGCAGGAAGAATGCTGAAATGTTGGGCAATTTTGTTTTTTTTTTCTAAGCCTACCAAACATTGATTTTTATTTTTTCTTTGTTCCATATACGATATTACATCCCACGCAATATTGTTATTTTGCGTCGTTATGAATTTATAATATTTAATATTTCAATAAGACATTCTTGAATGTAATTATTGAGAAATAAATTCAAATTTAATGTTTTTTTTGTTATATTTCTAGAACATTCACTATTGTACTAGAACTAAACAATGAAGGTAATTCTATGAATTTATAATCTTAAATTCTTAAAACAAATGAGCGAAAACAGTGCACTAGATATAACGGAATTGAATTTCTAGAATACTACTTTTAAGCGCACCAGGCAGAGTATAAAGTTAATTTTTTTAATGTGGATACCAATTGTCTTTACGATTCACAGATTAGGAAATGAGTACACACTAATATTTTTTTCTGATTCATAATCACTTTTAAGCAATATCTGTCTGATAAATTAATTTGTTTGTAATTAATGTGATTATGACTTCAGTATTTATCTTTTGCTTTTATTACTTGGGTTTGTTTTTAATAATTATTAATTGTTACTTTTATTATAACAATTCGGTATTTAATTATATTCCAAATGAAATCTTCGATTTTTTGTTTGAAATTATGAGCATTATACTTTTCATAACTTTTTATTAATTTTCGATTTTATTTATCACACGACTGTTTTTATTCATTCTGTTTTATGTTTGTCATTTAATGTTTTTAGTTTCCACTTATAAATCAGTTATTTTGTACAATATTTATGTTTATGGTACTTTTTACTGTATAAAAATAAGTTAAATAAAAAAATAATAAAATTGTAGCAATCCTTTGGATCAACGTCCACATCGCTAGGTATACAAAAATACCTGTGCTATAAAGTTGGTATTGAAACAAAAAACAGTAGGTGTTGTTTGAAAGTATTGAGGTATATTATTTTTAAATCAAATAATCAATAATAATTAATTAATTAGAAAGACATACAGAAAAATCTAATTCACGAAAAAATATTAGGTTACTACTGGGATTCGAACCCAGGTCACCTCCTTTCCGGGGCCGGTGCTCTGACCACTAAGCTATAGCAACACTCTATGTTTCCGTGAATATATCGACCTTATATGTAGTTCTTATTTTTATTAATTGATTAATTTTTATTTTTGTCCATAGAGCAATCCACTTTTTTGATACGGTAATTGAAATTACTTTGCAATGCCACCGCTAGATGGATGCCAGAATTAATTTAATAATTCATTTTATTTGGACATACATTTATACAACAGATATTATATATATTTAATAATATTTAACAAAATACACACCAAAGAGATATCGGTGAACAAGTGCAGTTGCTGGTCGGAAGTGAAATTAACTAAGATCCTTCTTCCGGTGGTAAAAAGTTCCTGATGTAAAACTTAAATGAATGAGAAATTATCTTCAATGCGCGACAAGCCATTTTCTACGACGGGCACTTCTCAATTATTTTAATTCTGCGGCAAATTTAACGTTAAAAAGAAACGCCAACAAACTTTTTGAACTTGTAAAGGGGTTTAATTAAAGTGTCGCATTAAATAATACAACTTCTACTTTGTCTTATTCTCAGTGACAACAATCGTGATCATGACAATGTAGATGATCTGTCGTCGCATATTTCGGTCCTTGATGTTTCTTGGTGAGTCTAAGAGTAGCCTGTATCAACGTACGAGGAAGACAGAGTCATTCCTATATTTTTCTCCTTACATCTTTCAATTCGTTATACATTTTGTCGTGGCAGGTATTTCACGAACGTCTTTTATGTCTTTTGTTGATCCATTTATATCTACAACAAAATACCAAAAAAGATTAAAAATAAAACAATACATCAATTCAGAAAACAACTAATAGAATGACTAAAATGATTTTATTAACAGCAATTAGAAGTTGTTATTAAAAACATAAAATAAAATATTATATCATACTTTTTCTAAACATACAAGTAAATGTACAAAATTTTATAATATTAAACAAATACGCTACTTCTCAAAAAAATTGTCAAATAACAAAAACAAAAAAACTTTTGTAACTTATATCATCAGGAACAAAAGTAACTTATTAAAGAAGAAATATTTTAATTCGTAGTGTAATAAGGAACAAAAACTTGCATAAAACTGTCTCAATTCTTTCTTAATTTTTGTATTCTATTTTATTATATTTAAAATATTATTTTTAAATGTTTTAAATATTATATAATAATTAAAAATATAAAATAATAAACTTGTCTCATCTTGCTTAACTTTGTAATTAAATTACAAGTAACCTGTAATAAAATTATTGTATAAAATAGAATGTTTGTTTCAATTTAAAATAATCCCCGATTCCATCGCGATTAAAAGAATAAATTTATGTTTTTTTATACAAATAATATAATAATCCTTTTTCAATTCAAACTTTAGACTTATGCTATTTTGAAAGATGGTTTATATATTTGTGATAAAATCGGAAAACTTTGGGTACACATATGTAAGGCCGCCCCCTAAAGTCAGTTTTACATTCGTATTTATTACGGAGTCTATTATGGTTGTGTGTATATGCAGGCAGTCAAAAAGATCAGTAACTTGAACAGAATTACATAATTAGAGTTTGCACTCAATTTATTATACCTATATAACAAATTCGGTAAAATTATACTTAAAATGAACTCCAAAGACAAAGACTGTTCGGCATTTTATATAGGTAAAACGGCACATAATTTCAATGTTAGATTAAAGGAGCACTTAAGATGTCTCAATAACCATAACTTTCTTTCTCATTCTCCGTGTAAATAATTTAAATTATTTACTTGAAGAATCTCGATTCTGTTTTCTTTTTAAACGTGTGGTCTGTTTCCAAAGGCTGATTCGAAAATCGGAGAAGTTATGGTACATATAATCTAAGTCATCTGCCATCTAACTTAGAAATATTAGAAATCAAGAAATGCCTGAATACTAAAGCCAATATAATTAATAACCAGTTAAATTTTATAAATAGCCCATTACTTGATATAATTCCCTTTTCGGTATCAGCTTGTTAATTACCCCCACCAAAACTGTAGCCACGCCCTAGTTCAAAAATAAATTTGTTTACTAAAATAAGTAATGGATAGTTATGCATCCGTCCTGATGAAGATAGAGTGGTATCAAAACCGGTATACGCAAAATTACCTCAAGGATACAAAGTTTTTTAATTAATTTAAACTAATAAAAATAAACCGTTTGAAATTACGTGGTGGAAACAGAATAAGGAGCTTAGATTTTGTTAGATCTAGCGGCTGGAGAGAAATTGAAGCCTTAAAAAAGTAAAAAGCTCAGAACCATAGAAGAAAATCAATCGATTGAAAATTATATATTAATGTTTATCGTTGATAATTACTAGTCAATTAGTCATTCTCGATGGTAACTATTTCGACACACCAAATTTGTTTTAATTGTTGTAAATTGTTATGTTCCAAACTTGCAAAAAAAAAAGTATTATTTTAATTTTTATTAATTTTATAACACCCTGAATACTTGAAAACGAATTACAGAAATACAGATTAGTGTACCTTTGTTGCACTAAATTAAAGCTTGTATGACACGGTGAACACTATTTTATTAACAGAATTTCGGCACCTTGAATTAATATTTACAACCACTTATGCACTTGCATGTTGCAGTTAATATCCGACGTAGCTTATTATTGCCTTCCTGGCTGGTTTTAGCCTCCCCAGGAAGCTATGGAGCTGTATTAATCGCATCCGAAGCTGCCACATCCAATGTGCATATCTGATGCATAAACGGAGCTTAAATGAGTCACCCTGCCGCGAAAGCGGAGTTACCAAAACAACAGAATTCATATCTGCCCTGCACGCGTTACTCTTTTTGTCCAGTTTTAATAAATTAATAAAATATATAATGCTCTTCCCAATGCAATGAAGACGGAAAAAAATTTTAGAAAATTCAAAACTAAATGGAAAAATCTACAAAAAACGATCACAATAACGCAATGAAAAAAATCTTACCAAAAACAATCAACATATACATACTTTTAAATGTTATTACAATAACTTCTTAGTTTTAAATTTTTATAACTTAATGTAACGTTTCCTTGTGAATATCTTATTAACTTAATCTAATGTCTTACATTTTTGTATTCTTGTATTGTTTATATCTCATTTAGTGTCTTAATTTGTATAACTTAATCTAATGTTTCTTTGTCTATATCTTACTTATTTTATTTAATGTCTTACACGAACGATCACATTAACAACAGATATATACATGTATAACAATACCCCAACTTTTAAACACGAGAATAAATTCTCATTTATAAGTGGGTAAGGGTGTAATATAAATGTCTATTAATTATATTATGTTGAATACAGTCACTCTTAAGTTTGTACATATACCAAATAAATTTAATAAAAAAAAATATTTTTATAAAACATACAAGTTACAAAAGAAGGATATTATAAAAAAACTTTTTTCTACTTTTCTACTTTTCACTAACACTACACTTGATACTGTGTAGATAATTACTATCTTATGAAAATAAATATTACTGACGAATTCAAAAAAATATTATAATTGTGTTCTATAACGCCACTCTGGAAAAGGCGTAGCCTAGTAGAGTGGCATAATCCACAAATTTAACAAAAAAAAAATGTAATTTATCTTATATTTTATTGTTAAATTAGTATTAAGTACCTTTATTTGTAAACAAGGATTTATTGAAATAAAAAAAATAAATAAAAAAGATTACTTCCTTCATCCAAACTAACAAACTTTACCTGTAGATAAGTAGTAATAGATAAGTTTAATTCATCGAATTAAACTTATTGACTTCCGATGTATCCACACGAACTTGCTTTCTCTTTTTCAGCCTTCATCTCTCCACTGCTGGATATAGGCCCTTCTTTTCATACCCTTCCATGTTTTGGAATTCGGGTACATTTCATTTGGAAGGGGTTTGGCATTAAAACACCACGCTTGCCAGTTGCGAGTTGGTGAGTTTTGAAATCAGCCGCCCTTAACATAGGTAACGGGCGCTGTTCGTAGCCGCCCATTATGGGACAGACGCTACTGCCTGTTGGTCTGCGAGAGGTATTTTATTTCCCTCCTACCCTCCATATCTGGCGAGCTTTCCCCTATCCGCTACCTGGGGATGCATCTCCTAGCGGTTACAGGCTCCACCAAAGATTGCACATGAACTTTAATTTAATGATTTTAATGAGAGACTGTGAATATGCTTGCTCGTAAGAAAAATCACTGATCTGACCTTTAAATCATTTTTTAAATATAAACGCGAACAGGATATATGTATCTTATTAATATTTTTACTACTTTTAAATCAATTTAAACGCTTATATGTTCAATTTTATACTGACAAAAGTGACCAGAAGCTTAGTTAAAATATCAATTACATATCAGTTAAATATCAATTTTCGAAAAATTAAGAATGAAGGGACCCACCACGTACCCTGAGCCGTTCTATGTGCAAAAGCATCCATATCGGCCCAGCAAGTTTGCGCCTAGTTGCCATTATTGTATGCTAAAGCGACCTCCTCGCTAGGCCTTCGTCAATACAACACGCAGAGACGAAAACCGAGCGAGTCGGTCGCGCAAAACCTTCATTGTCCCGCGCATAATAAATCTTTATTTATAAAATGGTTGTATACAGTATATAATACAAAATAATTATAAAATAAAAAACACCCAAAAAAGCGCAGAACGTAGAAAACAGATTAATTACGAAGGACGACAAAATATCCAAAGATTCTGGACACCGACCCGAGTACAGGGCATGGAACGGCAGCTATATATATTACGCCGCCGGGCAGCCAGGGAGTTTTATATAAAGTGTACAAAGTGACAATACAAAGCAATATAACGGTGCAATGATTTCCGGGCGCTATTATTCTAGTACGTTCTGAAATATAAAAGTTGTCAAAAAATGAATTCGTAATTTACCAAAGGGCTTTTTATTCTTATGCGCTAATATGATTTTAAAATATTTGCAAAGGGACAAAATATATGTAGGTATACCGTTGGAAGTGAAAAATCATTGTTACTTCGACACATTATCCGTATAGGAGAACGGTCCAGAATTTATTATACTTGTTGGAATATTAAAGAGACCGTGACCATTTTGGATTATAAAAATTTACTAGCGACAAAAGGGATGAGCAGTTAAAACAAATAGATTAAAACTGTCAACTACCATGTGTCCGTTCTTAAAACAAAAAAAAATACTGTGATTCTGCTGGGGTATTTGCAGACTATTATTTAGAATTCTCGTGAACATCTTTTGTACCATAAAATATTTTTTATTTTTAACTTTGTAAAACACAAACAATATGTTTTTCTACTCACATTTGACCCGTTTATTACAAAAATAATAATATTGGTAAAATTCTTTTAAATTCAAAAACAAAAATAGGTATATTGGAAAAAAACGGGATATATAAAATAACTTACGGTAACTGGAATAAAAAATATATAATCCAAACCACGAAAAACTTAAATACGCGGATAAAAAAATATCGCCGTTGCCTAAAAAATAACAACTTCTTGGAGTTTTATAATCATATAATAATCACTAATCATTATTTCGAAAGTCACAAATTGAAACTAATCGGTTCCTGATAGAGGATGGATAATGAATAGTTTGGAAACCTTTGAAATCCTAATAAAATTGAATTCTTAAAACACACTTATAAATAATATCAAATTTCAGTCCACTTCACCCCTCCTAGAGCTTTTTGTTAAAAAAATACCCCATCCCACCGCGCGCCCACCTGACCTACCCGATTAGATTGATAAATTTTGTATTTAAATTTATATCTATACCTTGATTTATTATATTATATTTTTATTCTATACGTGATGATGAGAGGGACTGCTCATCTCTAAACTAAATTAGTAATTTTATAACTCATATTGTGTGTGTAAAACAAAGTTATAATACTTTTTTTAAATTATAATGTTGCACTATGAAGAATCTGCCAAATCTTTCAATAATCTTTTGTTCTTTTCCTTATCCAAGATATTACTAGAGTACATATTTTGATACAAATTTCAAATGATGCGCTTACTTATCACCGTAAAAAAGTATGAAACAGATAATAATTTTTTTCAATTTAGTATTATTAGGTCTTGATTCGTTATGCTTAAAAATAGTTTAATTATCACATTTTTACTTTTAGATCATTTTTTACGAACAATGCGCATCAATTGCATTCAATCCGCATCTCCGGCCGTTTAATTTCAATTTTTTAGCTATGAATTCGAATGAAATTTCGGACGTTACACGAAGTTACGGGAACAGACAGATAGACAGACGAACATACGGACGGACAGAACGAAGTTATTATCTTCGATCACCCGCCTGATTTAAGTCTCCCAAGGATTACATTCATTTCATTCTCTGCCGCGGCGAACCCCGCGAAAACATCAATATGTTATTTTTTCGAAATTTTCTTGTGTGTTTTCGTGAAAGGTCATTTTTAAAAATATATTCATATATTTTTCAATAGGAAAACCTATTTGTGTGTTTTCTGTTAACACAAGATCATATCGAAACAAACAAATGACGTAACAAACATCTCGCGTCCCCGTCTATTTACTTCCATGTCTTGCTTCCGAATAAATTCTGGAACAATCCCTCTTCCAGCAGGACCGATCGGGGGACGTTTATTTTTATGTCTCGTGAATGCGGAATTGATCTCTCGGTTTAGTTATTACGGGAACAGCGCTGTTTGCTGTATGAAGACGTCCATCCCGCAGCGGGCGGCCATTCATCACGCCGGGGATTTGATCCAGCTATTATGACCTCACTTAGTCATCATGAGAGAATATGTATAAGGACAGAAAAACGGAGTAAAAATTTCCTCACAATTTTACCACAGAATTTTTAGACAACAAATGTTATTATCCATGTAAAACTACCTCTAAAGTGTATTTTATTTTCTTCTTCAAATTTTAGGAAATCACTTTGCTGCACAATTTAATACTTTAATTGATAGTCGATAGTTATCATACATCATGTAAGTTATGAACACACGACGAAATTATTATATTTAGATTAGATATTATTGGTTACATTTCTGTAAGTATGACTTTTAATTATTATCACGAAACTCGACAAAATAACCGATAATGATCTGTGTGGGTTTTTACTTTTACTAAGATTTCTTTTTGTTTTTAAGCTTTAAGTTTTAATAAATAATAAAAATAAGTTATACTTCTACCGCGCGTGAATAAGAACATGAACGATTTTTTTTAAATAATATTGCAAACACAGAATACGTATCACATTATTTCTTATTTATTTCAATTTAAACTAGAACGATTTTTTTTAAATAATATTGCAAACACAGAATACGTATCACATTATTTCTTATTTATTTCAATTTAAACTAGAACGATTTTTTTTAAATAATATTGCAAACACAGAATACGTATCACATTATTTCTTATTTATTTCAATTTAAATTATATGCTATAAAAATCGGACTAACTAATAAAATTCAGTGCAGTTACGGAAAATCCATTTAACCATACTGAATTCTTTTTGAACCGGTTCTCTAATCAGTAGTTATTATAAAAGTTAAAAAAGAAGCATATATTTGAACAAAAACGAGTAATTTAATTGGTTAAAAACGCAAATATCTATGCTTTTTACACAACAATTACTATTGTTAAAGTGTTAAGGTTGCTATTACGGTCGTTAGACATATTTAACTGTAACTGGTACATAGGATAAACCAAACGCAATATCGCTACACGTTTGAAGGAACATATTGGAGCAATTAAAAACAACAACTCCAATATATCGGCAATCTGCGAACATGCATCCAAAGGGAATCTCTGTCACTTCATCAGATTTGTCAAGACAAAAATCTTATCAACAGAACCGCGCCATATACCCAGATTAGTGAGGGAGTCCATTGATATTTACAAACATCCCAATTTCAATAGAGATGACAGTTACAAACTATCAAGTATTTGGCGCCCTGTTCTTACGACATTGATTAAACCTTTAAGAAACGTCTCAGAAAAGCCCGAAGATGTAATTAGTACATATTGCACATTGGCGACCTCTATTGTAGAAGAAGCGAATACTCCACAAAAAAGTGCATATAATTTACGCCTTCTACCTCCACGGATAAAGGTCGTCCTCCTGATGATGTTGAATATGAATTCAACGAATCGTCGAGAATCGCTTCTTGGAAAAAAATTCGCAACCAGTTACAGTTAAATTACTATTATTACTGAACGAACAACTGATCGTAAGAATACATCATATCAAAAAAATCAATACCCTTCGTGTCGTCACGTATCCAGAAATGTTTTAAAATTCCTTCGAAAATGACGAAAAAATTCCGTTTTCCGCCGCAGGAAAGCGGTAGGGAACGAAAGAATAATGATTTAATATTTTCTGTCACATTCGCTGTTTGATGCATTGCTTGGAAAATGTTTCGCCGTACAAGAAACATATAAATCTTTCCGAGCCGATGCATTTTCTTTTGATTTAAACTGCCGACACTTTGTTCTTTTTTTGCGAGATTTATGCTCTACACCGCGAAGATTCCACGTTACATTTTTATGTTACTAGTTTAAAGGCGACTTGGGACGTTAAGCGTGTTGTATAAAATATTAAAATATACAAAGTTATTTTAAAATGAAATGGTTTGAATAAAATTTATGCAGGGGCGTGCAGTGAGAACAAGAAATGTGACTTTTTCCTAAGCATATATTTGGAATAGAAACCCAAATTAGAGATAATATCTAGTAATATTCCATTAATTAACATTTTGTAACAAGGCTAGAAATAATCACGCACTCCTATCAAGTGGCAGTTGTTTGAATCGGTCACAACACTATCGAAGACTCCAGAGCGGCCTAGCGTGGCTTTCGGGAAGCATCGAGAAAAATCTATAAAAGCCTGGAAGCAACGAAAAAGTTCTCTTAAACACTTGGAACGCCTAAAAGGTTCGATATCAGCATTGGCCAGATATAAATACGGGCCAAGCCGCGCGCGAGTTTTTGTTGTTCTAGAGCGCTTAACAGCAAAACCAATACGAAGACAGTCGCAGGCTGCGGAGGCTAGGGTGGCCAACCGAACGATAATTCGACAGCGAATAATCTGGAAAAGTTCTTACATAGCGAAATAAACTGAAGCAAATAACACATGTGGAAACTGGATGGAATGTTCTAGTGAATATTGAATAATATGTTAAAGCGATAATAAAATGTCTATTTACGAGTGATAAATTACGAAACAGTTTAATTTAAAGAAGAGAGTTGAATTTATTAGCGTTAAGTGACTTCGTACATTAAATAATTAAATAATCAGTAATTAATAAATTAATAAAATTCCAGCATTATCAATGATTCCTGCCGTAGCCACCACACGTGACAATATTACAAGGATTTTAATATTAAATAATTTTCTGCCAGATAAATATTTCATTTCGATTTTTTTTTCAAAATAAAAGTCATACTTGTTCTCACTGCTCGCCCCTGCATACATGTATCTATTTATTCTTCAATATTTTATACAATCTTGTATATGTATTTTATACAATCGTGTTCTTTTTAGAGATATATAACATAACAATAAAGAAATACACATGAAAGTTGCGGTAATGGCTATGGTGTTGGCTTTATTGGAAAGATAATTTTATTTAGCTTAAGTCGATTATCTGCTGCCATAAACTACACATCGGACACTGTGAGGCTTCAACCAGTTTTGAAAATATTATTTATTATCGAATATTAAAATATTGTTTAATATAATACGGTAAATTTTAACTTATTAATTCAAATAAATACTCAATAAGACATATTTTCCAAATAAAATAAATAATTATTAGTCATAATTCGGTAACTTAAAAACACATCACTTTAATTGTCAACGACAATTATATGAAACATTTGCGAGTTACTGGCTGATACTAAATTAAAATCAGTGAAATTAAACTTCTATTGCGTACTTTGGAAATGGTGCGAACCAAAATCTCTAAATAATAAGCAATATTTAATCTGTATTTATATATACACTATGAATTTCCCATCACATAGTTATACGCGTACACGTCTAAGATATTGCTATGTTTATCTGGGATCTAACTGAGAATGCGGGCGATATCGCTACTACATAACGCGTATATTGTGCATAGGATTATTTGATTATTCTCCATATTTCTAGTGAAATAGCCCAGTTGATTCTTGTGAAGCGTTTGAGAGACTTTTGTACTGGGCAGTTACCATTGTACTCCCGTGACATTTTATGAATATATATATATATATATATATATATGTAATAATCTTTTTCGGGATGAGGTTGCTCCAAGTAAAGACTTTGTTCTCGTAAGTATTTATTCGGTAACAATAATGGTTTAGACAATCGTTTATACAGTAAGATGCGGTCTCGATAACAATGGTAGTAAAAGAGGCTCGACTCGACATTCACGCGCCTTTTTATACATTCTCTCTCTCTGTCATGCAGTCTCTTTTTGGCGTCGCGACATACGTTCCTCAGATCTACTACAATATATAATATAAGTCCGATGGAGTCGCGTGACGTCACAGGCGAGTTGGAAATTATCATCCCGCACTAAAATACACAAACTTTTTTTTCCTGTTATTTATTGACATATTTTAACAATTTTTCCACCAATTTAATAGTTTTCATCTATATTTTAGTTAAATGTAACAACACATTATAATATCAGCACCATGAAACTTCTCCATTATATGAATTAATAGTTTTATTTGATTTATCGCTTTTATATACGATTAATAAATTTATTTGAATAATTGCACGTATTGTACGCACTCGTTAGATTTATCGAACACATTAATTTCAATAGTCCTGCATCCATGGATAAAAAATCCAAAATACAAGATATATCGCACACACGTAACGAATTGCATTTTTGTAGTCTAAAAAAGAGAAAATGAAAATATACACTTCATTCATTCACAATTAGTACACATTATGAATTTAATCACAAATATATTATAAAAACAACGTCAGCAAACATAAATAAATACTAACAGCGACTAGAGCATATGCAATTTATTATTCACTTTCTTCGAAAAAACATAATGTTTTGGTGTGCCCGGTAAATACTCAGAGATTGTTATTATTTTATTGAATATACTAGCTGTTACCCGTAGATAAATATGACGAAATATTGGTTAGCGTATTTGCTAAGCCCTGGTAAAGATTTACAGTATATTTTTGACATCCACGTAGAGGCAGCCGTAGCAACACGCGTGAAGCGACCGGTTCGGGTTTGGTGACCCCGGGTTCAAGCCCCATCGCCGGCCGTTTTTTAAGCCGTGAATTCGAATAAAATTACGAACGTTACGGCGACAGACAGATAACGAAATTATTATGTTTGACCGGCTGTGCCCGCTCGTCAATTTGTGTATTATCCTTTACATATAGATACTTATCTGAACTTTTGAGTTATAAAACTTCTCTATAGAAAGTATATAAAATGAGGCGGCCATAGTAACATGCGTGAAGCGGCCGGTTCGGGTTTTTTAAGCCGTGAATTTGAACAAAATTACGGACGTTACACGAAGTTACGGACGGACAAACAGAAAAACATACGGACAGACAACAAAATTATTATATTTTATAAATATATTATGGAATACCTAAAATATGAAATATGTATTTTGTATATTTACAGACATATTCACACAATTATCGACAACGTCAAGTCAGTTTACAATGTGCCTAAAGAGGTATTACTTCAATTACCATTACACAATCCAAAGTATCCTCAGTTCTTCCCAGTTCCCAGAATAATAACAACATCTAAAGTACATATACGTATGTCCGATCTTATCGGGATAAACATCCGGTATCCGTGTGCCAAGCGAAACTGGCTTTTAAGAAAGAAGGGAGGTTCCGGCCGCGGCTGTATCTGCACCCTAATCCCTCCGTGCATCCAGCCCCGGGTTCCGCAGAACAGAACGTCGACCGTCACAAAGAGTTGTGCAATTTTAACGAATTGTTCGCTCACATTTCAAAGCTTCGGGCTTCCCTTGCGAGGCGGAGGAAAAGAAAGTTGTTGTACGATAATTGAAGGTATATTTTATAAAGCTTTAGAATGTCTAGGCCGAGACGGGGGTTTTAAGGACGCTTTCTGAAAGCACGAAATGCAAAAATCCCTTACCTCTCCCTCGAAAATACTTTTTGTTTAAAACCTTTGTGATTTTTCCCGGGGAAAAAACGAAAATGCTTTCAAGTTTGTACGCAAGTAGGTATCGGAAACTTCTTACTCCACCTTGAAAAACATCATTTTAAACGTCAAAACGGGTAATCGAAGGTTTCCCCATAAAGCGTACACTTAGGCAATGACTTTCGTATTCCAGTAACAATTTTTAGAATGCTTCTCGATTTTCATGAAAATATTCGGTGTTAAATAAGCTACTTACTTACATCTTTTATTTTTCTTAAATAAAAAAGGAAAACCTACATATTATTTGTTTACAATTATTTCATTTCGTTGTAATTTTGTTGCTTCTTGAATTTCAGACATAATTATTTTAATTTATTGTAGTTTTATTGATTGTTGAATTTCATATTTCATTTGATAACTATTATTTCATTTGATGTAATTTTGTTATACTTTATGTTATTCACTTAATGTTTTATTTTCTTTATATATCACTTTATTAATTGTTTTTGATAGAATTATACCTTATCTCCTTTTTTTATTATTACCTATCAATCTATACATCTTTAAATACATTGTTTTTTTTTTAAGGTACGTTGTACCTTAAAAAAGTGTATTAAATAAATAAATAAACATATTATTAATTTATAACTAACTTTGTACTATACGCGAGTTGAGTTATTTTGTCACTTATATACTCGTATGTATAATAGTTTCAAGAACAGCAGTCATTATTAGTTAGTTCTTCTAACCATTAGGTAAATTTAATATCTTTTAAATTTTCTTCTTCTATCAACAGCTTCATTCAAAATCAAAGTGGTTAAGCATGTTTATTTCTATTATTTTATTATTTTATTCACATATGTTCTTGAGTTTGAGATTGAATTTGGATGTTAAAGCTAATGTATAAAAGTGAAGCCTGAATACAATGATAAAAGTAGACGGAGCAAAAATGCAGTCGCCTAGGATGAAGAGCTTAGGAGATAATCTAGAGCTATGTGTGCATAAAACAAAGAAAGGGTTGCTGGAGTAGTTTGGTTTTGTTGAACATAAAAATAAGGAGAGAATGTCAAAAAATATAATATATGAAGTGAGAGAAGCAAAAAGTAATATGAACACAAGACATCCCCAAAAAGTAGCAGAGAGTGCGTGTGGCGTAAGAAGTGGAAGGTGCAAGAGTAATATCCCATGATAGAAAAATGTGGCGCTTTGTCTTCTATGCCAATTCATACAAGATAATGGGAAGATAGTAAAGTTAGTAAGACAGTTAACCAAAGCTGGAGAGAGCGAGAATAAATGTTTTGGAGTTTTTAAATAGTTGTAATTAATATTTAAAAGTCTTTTGGGTGTTTATAGGGCTTACGACCTATTGTTATCGACGAACCTGACTTAGGTGCTCACTGTGATTAAAATTTGTAGATGGCGATAGTAAATAAATGTCAAATCGCGTGTATTGCGTACTCGCACTGGCTTAAACGAGATCGAAAATTTAAATATTCATTGTCAACTATAATTCAAGTTGATACAATCGACCCTTAGACTGATGGCCGTCTCGCTCACACATTTACTACCAGCTAGCGTTTCCAACACAACATCGTACACGACTGACTCAATCAGAGTTGCACCTACATACGCCATAATATTCATCTTCATCTTATAAATATGGATTCTTTCTGGTGAAAGGTATATGAACAATATAGATGCCTCCTGTTTCTGCCGTCTCCAACGCTCGCCTCGTTTATTTTCTTAATCTGCGTCTAGTAGTTCATATGTTTCATATGACCAACTATCTCAGTGATCCTTTCTTTTTCTATTTACGCATTCAGTCCTTATCTGTTCATTCTTCACTCTATCGTACAATTTTTTCTACGATTTAACTGCATTATCCTCATAACAATTGTTATCTTGCTACTAAGGCTACCTATTCCCGTAATATGAATATTTGGTCAAACTCTCTCCGTAAAAATCTATAGTATTCTTCTACCTACCTACTTATGTTTCTTGCATTTTTTAAACAAGTCAAAAATTTTATTAAACATTAAATAGTTCTGCAGTAGTTTAAAGACGGTTTAATTATAGAGCAATAAAATATGCACAATTGCATTTGTGACAAAAGTATTAAATAAGGTATGATAAGTTTTTTTGTAGAATGAAGATAACTTACACAAAAATCGAAGTGGTGGTATCAATGTACGATATTATGTTCAACATTGCGAAAATATCATAATCACAAAATTAGGCGTTTGCGTGTGGGTGGTGCCCGCATAATTTAGGTACATTTGGGCTCTAGAATTAATATGCCATTAAAGTTAATCGATAAGGTAACCTTACACTTTACATGCAGGTATCTTAGGGGCTGTATATACTCGCCCCAAGCGTGTGAAGTATTGCGGTGAAGCCTCCGGGTAGATTCAATCAATTTTCGATATTCCAGCAATTCATTTTCTTCTTCGCGCGTAGTATATTGGACACTGAGCAATTTTCTGAGGCTGTAAAGACATATAAATAATAATATATGTTTACTATCTAAGGCAAATACCAAATACATAGTGATTGGCTGCTTTCAGCAAATACTTAATGGTACTTACATTTGGATGTTAAAAATACACAATGATTCACATACTTTGGATCTCTAACATAATATTTATTATTAACAGCAAGGTAGCGATAATACTGTCATGGAACGTGGCTATGGGAAGCAAATTAACATTTTAAGTCAAATAAAGTTTTTATTTATTCACCAAGGTCACTGGACAAAAATTTAGTTAGAATACTGTTTTTAAATTCACAGTAACTATATGCCTCTACAAAAATTTTCACATTTACTATCCAATTTCTTAAATTTTCAAACACTTTTTATTACGCAGTTTCTATCGCATTGATTACTTTAGAGAATATTCCGTTCAATTTCACACGTAGATACTCGCCCGATATCTGGCACACTTATAATCTCTCTTGTCAAACGCCGAACAATGACTATCCCGCGTGGTACTTTCACCGCATTTATATACAAAACGTGTTGTTTTCGCCATGCCCCGAGAAGATTCATCTTATTTCTTGATTTTTCCATATTCTAGCCGATTCCAGATTGTTTCTGAGTGTTATGGAGTGTTTAAGAGACTTTGATGGTGCGTAATTCTTCTGGATTCTACCATCTCGTTATAATATAATAGACAAATACAAAGGAAGCGTGAATTTTTTGTTATTCAGAAACACCAAGTAAAGTATAACTTTGGTGTTTCTGAATATGTGAACTACCTTGAAAAGCAAAATCAATGCAATCAGAAAACATGGAGAATGCCGTATTTTATCTGCTAAATGTAACAGTTTTATACATAATTTAAATTAATTACATTATATCTCAATCAGAACTGATTCTTCATTCCCATTTATGTATTTCTCGGCAGTTTAATTTTTATTCAATTTCAAATAACAATTAATAATTATTATAAATTGCTTATTCATGCCAACTCAATACGGAATAAGCTTGAATTTATTATAGAATGGACGTAGTGATTATTTAAACATAATAAAAAAAGTTAATAGATATATATGTTTCCTAAATTAAATTTGTCAATTCTTTATATTCCTCCTTATTTATCTTCACATGTTTTTTCAGACATATTGTTACCAGCCGCGACAGTTATGTTGACTAAATGACTATGTTACAGGACTTTCATTTTTTGTCCAAAGATGGATCCAGCAAAGTTCCTTCAAAAATTTGAAAGAAGGCTGATAAAGAACATATTATATATATTCAACTTTGAAAAATTTGATTATTTTTTTCTTTGATTTGTTGATTCCGTGTAAATAACTTTGTCTCTGTGAATCAAAGTCATAATGCATCTTTACTAATGATTATCCCTCTGTAGACAAAATTCAAAAATTGTGTTCGTTGAACAAACATATAAAAATATCATTGAAAGATTTGACAGATACTTAGTGGTGCAATATTACAATTTAAAATATGTTTAATTTAACTTTTTAGTACACACACATACACACACAATATGAGTTATTTAATTAATACTTTAATATCACATTTCGGTCCATTTAACCAATCCTAGAGCTTTATGCGGAACGAAATACCCCTCCCCACCGCACGCCCCCCTGAGCTACCCTATAAGATTGATAAGTTAGTTACTATCTATACCTGATGATGAGAGGGACCGACTCTCTCGAAACTTAAGTAGTAATTTAATAACTCATACTGTGTGTGTATTACAAAGTAAAATAAATCATATTTTAAAATATAAAAATATTTTGATAGAATTGTATTTGTTATTAAAGTAATTGTAATTGTAGAGGTACGGTGAATATAAATAACTTATTTGGTGGCTTTTAATATAACAAATAAAAAATGTTAATCTTTATTTAATAAAATTAAGTGGTTTGGCTTGCTCTAAGGCTAAGGCACGTGAAACAATTTAAAACAAACGAACTATGAATGTTGGAAGGTCTTATCCAGAGAGTAATTTATGTCGCTGTCATCAGAGAAATACGGCGAAATTATGTTATTCTGTTTAGTTAAAATTTAAAATTTTTAAATAAACTTTTATTTTATTTAGATACTAGCTGTAACCTGTCAAAAATGACCGTACTTTAACCTGTCTTTCTAAAGAATAAGTATTTATTTATTTACAGCCAACACCCATGAAATAGTAAAAACGAGTTTTATCAAAATATTCGAACATTTTATTTATATTTCCCCTACCGGCAGTTAAAAGTACTATTCTAAATCGGCATTTAAAGATACTATTCTAGTTCCGGTTGCTTAATTTAGTTTTTTGCCGTGAATTCGAACGAAATTACGAACGTTACACGGAATTACGAGGACAGACAAACAGACAGACAGACGGATGTACGGATGGACGGAAGGACGGACGTAGTGACAGGCAGGCAATTAAATTTTTATGTTTGATGATGAAGATTAAGAGAAAATTCGTCCTTTATTCAATTTATTTTTCGTCTTTAACCCTCGAAATTCGGCCATTAATAAATATTTTTTCATCTGTAAACATTATTTTTAGACCGTGTCATTTTTGCCTGTCCATTTCAGAACTACAATTCTTTTTGATGAGCTGATCAATGTAAGTTTTCAATTCCAAAACAATATGTGTCACTTCCGCCACATCAGCCCTGATGATGGACCCTGCAAGGAGTTCCGAAACGTTGGCCAGAGAGGTCACATATACACGGCAGAATATCCCAGAAAACTATACTTAGAAGATTCTGGACGGCCGTGAAAACCTAAGGACATATGTGTCACTTCTTTCTAAACTCGCTACCTCATATTTACCTAAAATATCAAAAATTTTAACGAAAATGACGTGAACACATTAAAAAATTATTAATTAAGATTAATTGTAGAAGTCTCAAAGAGATATAGCTATTTAAATAGAAAACATGTATAGGGTAACCTAAGTATGGTATTTTTTTACATGTTGTCACAGAGTGGCATGGTGAAGATACTTTACGCACGGTGATCTGCGGTCTTCAGGAAGCATCTCTAAGTGTCTAAAAACATCTATAAAAGCCTAGAAGTGACGAGGAGCTTCTATAAAAACTAGAATGATCCATAAAGTATGAAAGTATCGGACATATTCGGATGTAAATAAACCTCCAGCCACTGAGCGGACAGTAGTCGCTTTGACAGGCGAAAACAGTGCAAAGTCGGCTACGATCCGCAAGGCCAGGTTTGCCGGGTGCGATAATTGAAGGGCAGTTATCGAGCGAATAATCGAAGTACTTGCATAAGTGGCAAAAGTGAGCGGGAATCGGATGGAATGTTCTAGTGAATGTTAAATACGTGTTACCCAGCGATAATAAGGTATTCAAAAACGAGTGATATATTGGAAAAAAATGTAATTGAAAGAAAATCTTTAAGTTTAATTCGTTTTTATTGACTTAGAACATTATAGTTAATTAATCTGTAATTTATAAATCGCCAATTAATTTCCATTCACTGTTTTCATTTATTCCTCCTGCAGACACGACACGTGAAAATATTATCTAAAATAATTATCCATATAAGTAATAAAAAACTTACCCCTAAAAACAAAGTTTTTATTATACTCCCTTTCTCATTGACACGCATCGGGATCTAAAATTAAACAATATATAAATAGTTAAAATTTCGAAAAATCAAAAGTTATACTATAATTATTAAATTTTTTAAAACGAAAATTTGTAAGATCATTTTTATCATCACCACGAATCTGCCTTCAAAGTTTCAGCTCGATTGGATCACGGGAAAAGGGTTAAAAATCCATTCAAAGTTTTTTCGGCAGACAAGCAGACGCTACGAGTTAAGAGAAATGGAGTAAAAATATACTTTGTTTTCACACTTTATATTATTTGTTGAATATACCAACATGCTTTGTAGATAGGAGTCACTTCGTCAGGATAGATGTTAATAATTATCTCTCTGTGGACAAACTTCATTAATTGTATTCTCAGAACATACGTATAAAACTATTCTAAAAATCAGTCACACAAACATATGTACAGAGCTGAACCATTTACCTAAAATTCCTGACACGTCGTAATATCATATTGCTACACACTTAAGGAATTTCGAAAATCTTACGAATCGCTTTGAAGCCGTGATACTGAAACTATTGCTAATTAATAACTAGGGAACTCAGTTACAGTCTATAAATTTTCTTTCACTCAAAGGCAATAAATTACCCGCAGACTTAGGCTCACTGGGAGTAACTTTGTGCGGGATAAAGTAGTATCTAAGACACGGATTTAGCTAATCCATTCAAAGACGATCGACATTTAGGGATGTGGATTTGTGGTCCAGAGCTTAACCCCATTAACGCGATGAATTATGTAATAAGTGCTGTTTGAATATCCCGTTTTTCATTCCAAAGGTTCTAGATTTATGGTGCGCAATTTTGTGCTGTTTTAGCATTATTTTTAGGACGAAAAAAGGCCTTCCCCCTTATTTTCAAAGCTGCTTTCAGTGTAATAAAATCTTAACTAGACCACGGCAATGTCTCGAAGGTATTTTTATAGTTTGAGACATTACCTTTCGAGTCATTTGCTTTGTATAACGTTGCTAGAATTTGCACAAGTGTGATTAGTTTTTTGTTTTACTCAATATTATACAAAATTTAATTTATAATGTTTGTTTCATGCGCATTAATATAATTATATTTTTAGAAAATTAGGTGCTTATACTTATGTACGCACGTAACAATTAATATTTCTTTCATAAGTAAAAAAAAATACGTATTATGTTGCAAAACTTGTGTTGAAATACATACAAGAATTGCCATCGAAGACAGTTTTTTCTGTCAAATGATAAAAAATCTATGGCGGTAAAAATTTATAAACAGATTCAAATAGAAAATAGACAACAATAAAAAAGCACATGCGATTTTCATAACATCATTTTCAAAAATTATGTCTTCACATATATAAGAATTTCTGTTGGTTAAATATTACTAAAAAAAAACGCTGTCATGGCTTTTGATTAGCGATTCGTGACTTCACGGTGTGAAAATATTCCCGTTGCATGATGCGCACGCATTTCATTGCATCCTTAAATTTAACTCTCAATGCTTCTTAAGAATTATAAATTTAAAAATACCAATATAATTTGTTAAAAATAAATACTAATTTAACAGTGGTGAAAAGTACATACTATTCTAGATACTGGATTGCTATTCGTAATTGTTTTTTTATATTACTAGTTGCTTCCCATCAAAAATGATGGAACATTGGTTCGTGTATAAGTCCTAGTATACATTTATAGTATATTTTTGGTGGTCCAGGGAGAGGTGGCCGAAGCAGCATGCGTGAAGCGGCCGGTTCGGGTTTGGTGACCCGGTTCAAGCCCCATCTCCGGCCGTTTAATTTGTTTTTTAAGCCGTGAATTCGAACGAATTTACTGACGTTACACGAAGTTACGGGGACAGATAGACAGACGGACGGACAGAAGGACAGACAAACAGACAAAGATGAAATGATTATGGTTGATTTTAAACATTTTATATTTATTTTTAAAATCGTTATTTAAACATTGTAAACATAGTCTAAATTGCTTCTCCACACAACTATTCTACATAATACAATATCTTTAAAATATTTTTTCCCTAGAGAAATTAGTGGTTGTTTCTAAAATCAGGGAAATAATAATATTCTATTTAAGGTAACGGAACGTGACGTAAATTACTAATTGAAACAAACATATGATCATAAATATTAATATAATTCAGCAGATGGATGAATAATACAAAAGACTACATAGTGTGCCCGCGCGGCTTTGCACGTGATTTTTAGTAAGTTTTAGTTACATATTTAATCATTTGTGCATTAACCTTAACACATAAATATATTTCGTCATGAATTTTTTTATGGAATTTTTTATGTTCTACAACTTCTCTATAGAAAGTACTTAAATATCTCTCACCATTAAAGCAGTTTTAGTAAAAAACTCATCGCTCGACCATTTTTTCTTCAACTTTAGTTGTAAAATAGGTCACCATAAAAAGCTCTTTTATTTTAACGGGATAATATATAGTTTATGTTCACCCTGAAAGTCCATTCCAAATATTACTGAAAGAATTTCTGAAATCGGATGAGTAGTACCTTATACATCCACACTTACAAATCTTACCTCTTTATGTATTAATACAGATGTATTAATTTAAAACGATTTATGTGATGTCCGTAAACAACATTTATTTTGACTGAAATCAGCATAATGTGATGTTTAAATATTTGATTTAAAAAATAATATTAAAACGTGTTCATGTTCATATTAATTTAACTACGTGTTCCTCTACAATTACTCATAGGAATGGCGTTTTTTGCTAAACGAATAACATTAAACTTTATGTACGCGCATATTATTTATTAGATCTTTTTTTCGCAGTAAGCGTGTTAAGTATCGCGTCTGAAATTTCATACGAAACCAAAATACATCCATTCGTGTAGAGCTCATAATATTCCTCCCTAAGCGGGAGCGACTTTCGTAAGTAGTTTCATGTCGTGGAAGCCGCACAAGTATGAAGGTAAATATTTGACATGGGTTTACTAATCACATGTACGCCAGGGTGCAACCTACGTAGTATTCATATAGCTTTGATTTAGCTTGCTTGCTCTAAGGAAGTAATATATACTTCTATAGTTCACATAACACCGCTCTAATGAGACGACATTAATTACTTATTAAGATATTAATTTAATACAGTGAATTTTCCTTTATTTGTGAATAAATCAATAGGCATGTTCTGTATAAGGACATTATGATGAAAGCATTTCAGGATATTTGGCAACAACCTAGATTATTAAAAAGCCTTACAGTAGTCGCACATGATGTATATATGATGTATATATACACATGATGTGTAACATTTGACATCTCACAATTAAAAATATCATTTGAGCAGCAACAGAAATCAACATCAAAATTTAAGAAAGCCTGCGCGAGAACTGCGATTATTTTAGGTAGGTAACGTATGTCTACATACGCATTATAATTTTGAAATGTGTTTTGTCAATATGTTTTTATTTATTTTCATAAATAGCGGTAGTGTGCCGCCATACATATTATTTGAAAACTTTGAATAAATACTTAAACATAATCACGTAAATTACGGTAGTTATTATTTACATTAATGTAAAAAAAGTATTTATTGGATAGTTTCTAAGATATTATTATTCTCTAATCGAAGATTCTATTAATGTACACTTTACTTATCTGTTAGTAAAAGCCGTATAGGTCGTAAATAAATAATATTAAAAATATATATATATGCCAAAATATATCAAAGTTACAACATCCATGCGCTTGACACCATTGATTTGAGCTTGACATCACGTAACATATATACAAAATCAGAAGCGTTGGCTTTTGGAAGTGTGTGTCTTCGCTGTGATTGCATTTGCTGGACATTGATTTGTTTAAAAACAGTGATTTTATTGTAAAATGAAATTGCGTGCGTCTTATTACGCATGTTACGCATTTCGGTCCATTTTCACGAAATCACTGCCACAGATTGCAGGAAAGCGAGAGGAAATATGTTACACATCAAAAATGAATCTTTTTCATAATTTTGTGAGGTAGAGTGAAAATTAGCACACAACAAGGAAGGATGGAAAGAGAAGAAAAATGCCTATATCCAGCAGTGGAGAGACGAAGGCTGATGAAGAAGAATAAGAAGAAGAGTGAAAAAAATATTTTATTCATTCCAGTATTCTTTAACATTGGAAATATAATTCTACATCATTGTTTTTATTCCTTTCAGATCATTCACTTACAAATCCACATATAAGGGACCTTATAGTAATTTAGTGGTTAAAACACTCACCTTGTGATCTCGTAGTCAGGGTTTTCATTCTAGGAAACCATTCAGGAGACAAAAAATTTATTCCTATTTTCATGGAATAACTTTTTAGTTTAGTTTGAAAATAGTAAGAACAGAATAGAAGAAATATTAACATGTGTTCCATGTATAAATCTTAATAAAAAAAATGTCGTGATTTTGATTAAGAATTGTGTCATTATAGAAAATAAAGTACATACTTTTAATGGTTTTCATTCTAGGAAACTATTCAGGAGACAAAAAATTTATTTCTATTTTCATAGTATAACTTTTTAGTTTAGTTTAATAATAGTAAGAACAGAATAGAAGAAATAGTTACATGTGTTCCATGTATAAATCTTAATAAATCTTAATAAAAAATTGTCGTGAATTTGATTAAGAATTATGTCATCATAGAAATTAAAGTACATATATTTAATGAACAATTTAATAGTAAAATGAAGAAATTCGTCATTTTAATTTTTATTTCTAGACAAGTAATGGCAAATAAGAATTTGTTGTATTTTTTAAATTTGGTACATATAGTTTTGTAAAATTTTATTAACTTTATTTACAAAGTTTATCTTAATCCAAATATTACAAGTGCGAGGTATGTCTTTATCTTTACTTAAAAAACTTAATAAAAAATTATAAAAAGTCGATCTCGATCTGCTTCGGTATTTTTCTTGTATTATTTTTTTTGTTTTATTTTGTTTATTTTTTTTTATTATGTATTTTCTCCATATAAATTCATAAAACAATCTTAAGTGAATGACACTGATGTTTATGCAGATTTTTGACTGTGCTCTGGTATTGTATTGAGTAATCTTGCGCCATACCAAATCACATACATAAATTATTTTGTATAATAATATGATAATGTGTGGATGTTGTTACGATAAAATCGGCGAAAGTTTCATTGTATAAAGTGATCACTTAAGCCAGCACTTGCAGGTTGTAAGCCCTGAGCCTTGGATAAACGTTTTTCATATAAAAATAGCTTCGCCTCTGTGAAATTTCTATAATTTATCATAACAAATCTTCTCTCCGCGGACGAAATCAAGTAACTGTGTTTTTAGAACATACTTCTAAATAAAATATTGTTAATAACATTTTCGTTTGTCAATATCTGTTATGGTCTAATTTTACGTTTCAGTGTATTTTACTGAGTCAAACCTTTAAAAGATGATCCTTTAACCGTTCCGGGATAGGGTGAGGCCTTTCTGCCCACCTTCCCAGAAATGTAAGCATCATGAAACATAAACCTACCATGCCTTATCAATTTCCTATACTTATAAGTCTTCTTGCATGCAAGGGTGGATGAGGTTGTTTTATTTGATCTGACCATACTGTAAGTTATCATTTTGCTCTGCTTTCGGCGATATCAGCGATACCTCAAAATGTACAAGTCTATTATTTAAGCTGTGGTTATCATTTCAGTTAATTTATTTTTGATGTTTATAGCGTTAACTTTGTGGTTGGACATAATTATTAATTTTAATTAAAGAGTAATTTAAAATATGTTTTACTTTACTTTGTAATACACACACAATATGAGTTATTAAATTACAACTATAGTTTCGAGAGGAGCAGTCCCTCTCATCATCAGGTATAGATAATAATTAAAGAGCTTTGTATTAACCACTAGTTACTCTTATGTCTACCGGTTTCTATGCCACTGTATCTTCTTCAAGACGGACGCAAACTAACTATCCATTAACTATTATAGCAAACAAATGAAATTTTGAACGGGGCATGGCTACAGCTATGGTGGGGGCAATTGAGAAGTGGACACCGAAATATGTCAAGTAACGGGCTATTTATAAAATTTATGTATAAAATGTATAACTTTTCTGAATTTTAGAACCACCTTTTGGAAACAGGCCACACGTTTTAAAGGGAAAACGGTATCGAGATTCAACATATAAATAATAGAGGCCTTAGATTAGATAACTTAGAAATACTATAAATAAAATAATTCCGGAACACCAAAGCCAATATAATTAATAACCAGATCAATTTTATGAATAGTCCATTACTTAACATATTCCCCGTTTTGGCGTCCACTTCTCAATTACCCTTACCTAGCTGTAGCCACGTCCCGTTCAAAAATTGATTTGTTTGCTAGAATAGGTAATGAATAGTTTGCATCCGTCCTGATGAAGATAAAGCGGTATCGAAACAGGTAGACGTAGAGTCACTAGTTAAATGGTTAATACAAAATTATTTAATTAAAAATAATAAATTTCATTTCGCTATTGTATCTTGGATAGTTCATGAATTTTAGAGTAAAGAGGAAGAAGTTTGACGCTACAGACGGCTTCTTCCGGTGTTCTATAAAGTGTGTCGCGATATTTGTATTGTGTGGCAAATAAGAAGCAGCAAATAAAAGCACAACAGGTAAGCAGCAATAAATACCTACGGTGGTATATTCACTGGACTCTATTGATTCAAGATTAACATATATTAGGTCCTTACATATGAAATTGGCGTTTAGTATGGGAGGAACATAAAGCCGATTTTTTTTAATTATAATATATTTATTTAATCAAAGTATGTACCATTGCTATCTATGCACTTTTGCCATCTCATAGGTAGTTCATCGATCCCTTTACTAAAAAAACCATTCGGACTGGAATCAATAAAATCTTTGAAGGCGGTTTGGACTGCCGGAGCTGAATTTTTTCCTTTGCAAGAAGTTATCCAAATTTCGAAAAAAATGGTAATCTGTTGGGGCAAGGTCCGGAGAGTACGGTGGATGTCTTAGACATTCCAATTGAAGCTCCTCTAATTTGTTAGCCATCTGTTGTGCAGTGTGTGGTCTAGCGTTATCATGAAGCAGCAGTGGCCTAGAGCGATTAACTAGCCTCGGTCGTTTAGCAGCTAGCTTTTCCATCATGGTTTGCAGTTGCTGACAATAGACATCTGCCGTAATCGCCTGGCCAGATTTAAGAAAGCTGTAGTGAACGACACCAGTCCACCAAACGCTCACAAGTAACTTTTTTGGAGTCAATTTTCGCTTGTTTGGCTGGTTCGGTAAGGTTCAGCCATTGCGATGAGCGCTTCCGATTATCGTACAGGATCCACTTTTCATCACAGGTAATGATTCGATTTAAAATCCCTTCATTATTGTGCCGGTTGAGTAATGCAACGCAGCAGTCAACGCGCGTTTGTTGATTTTCTTCACTCAATTCGTGAGATACCCACCTTTCAAGCTTTTTCACCTTACCAATTTGCTTCAAGTTGATTAAAACAGTTTTATCAATAACACCGCAGCCTGCAGCTAACTCGGATGTGGTTTGCGATGGATCCGCTTCCACAATAGCCTTCAATTCTTCATTATCAACTTTGGTCTCCGGCCGTCCACGGGGATTGTTCTGCAGGTCGAAATTTCCAAAACGAAAACGTTGGAACCAAAAACGCACTGTGTTTTCTTTTGCGGCACCGTCGCCATACACATCATTAATCCTTCGAGCCGTTTCTGCAGCACTGGTGCCACGGTGGAACTCGTACTCGTAAATAACGCGATATTCAAGTTTTTCATTTTGTAAACTGAGTGACGCAAAGAAAAAAAAATTGAGGAAAAAACAAATGAATTATAATTTTCAAAACACAAATACATGAGTAAATAGCTGTATAAATTTGGATTTGGAATTCCTAACCAAAGAGAAGATATTTGAGATCAAATTTGACAGTACGGCAAAACATCAATTTCATATGTAAGGACCTAATAT